>JAHQIW010002471.1:0-222803 GCA_019055375.1 Parelaphostrongylus tenuis
GGTGTCAACGCAAAAGACCTGTTTTTTCGGCAAGACAGCCTTTCTTCGACCTCTTTGACACGCTCACAATCACGAAGTGACACAGGAGGTTATTACTCGTCCAATACGCCAACTCATTCTGGAAACGTGCTTATTTTGAGTATCAGTTACTGGAATCATTAATTATATTTCACAAATAAAGCAACTATTTCCAAAGCGGTTCTCAAAAAATTTCGAAATGACTCATTTTAAAATGGAAGAAAAGACTGGAAGTAACGGACTGAGGGGTCGGGGAGAAGTCGCATCTTGAAATCAGTTGTTGCATTGAAGCACTACTTAATCGCGCCCACCGCTATCTTGTATATATCAGGGCATTCAAAACTCCTCCTGGTCTAGATTGGTTCTCCTACATGCTTGAGCCGATGCCGATTTTTTGAATATCGTCCGATCCACGGCAATTTACCAAGAAACGTCGAGTTTTGGTACCTGCAGGTGCATTCCTGAGGGTGGCAACGACAATCCAGAAGAATTGGCTGAGCAAGGGAACGTTGAAGGTTGATGTCCTTTATTTTTTTTCTTTGTTCGTGGCACATAATTAACTACTAACAAGATTCATCCAATCACATGACCTTGATTACTTTTCGTTTTATTTGTTTGAAATGCTGTACGTCACTTGAAAAAAGGCGAACTAGAGTTTATAATAGGGGCATTTTGGGGGGGGGGGTGGGGTGGTGGGTGGGGGGGGGCTGGGGGGTGGGCAATTGCAGTTGGTTAGAGGCATAATTAGTAACCCTTTCACGATAAATGAATCGTCTCTGAACTTCGGCCTATCAAATCTCTCATTTTGCCGGGATGGTGGGAATCGGCAACCTATTTTGTCTAAGAAGCTCCTTGCAATCAACGAGCTGGAAGGCGAAGTTGTAAGAAAAAATAACCAGCCTTTCTTTAGAGAGTGTATTCTGCGTACGATGAGGAGGGATAGGACATGGAGAACAAAGGACGCCCTTGGCGGAGTGGTTATAGGTGCTCTGGCGCCACATATATGATCAATCGTTGGTTTGATGGTTCGATCCCGCGCTCAAAGCTCACCACTCCTTCCCAACTATCCGTGGTTTCAGACTTTTATGGGAGGATAGCCAGCACTAACTTGATAAAACAGCAAGCCACCGCAAGCCATTGGTAAAGGTCATATATGAATCCAGTCATCTCTAACAAAGCTAAAAAATTGGAGACGAGTGAATGGTGCATCCCTCAGGAATTGATCAATGCCAAAAACTGTGTTCTTTCTTCTTCCGCAGAGGAAACACACAAATGTCTTGAGCTTTTAGCTGCTGTTTGTAACATTGTCAATTTCCCAAATTCATAACATTTATTGCCTAAATCGTAAAACACAAAGTGCTGTAGTGGAAAAGTTCACTTCTGAAGTAAATTGGCTTTATACTGGATTGTCAAATATTCAAAAGGATTCCAGGCCACTTACAATAACGATGACAAAACATCCATCGTCCATTCAAATTGGAATCACCACTCCCAAGGAGCTCTCAATGAAGCTGCAAAACAAAAAGAGCGAGGAAGCAACAGTGCTGTTACGAGGGCGTTGACTGTGACTATCTTTTCCTCAATGTTCCACACTCTTAGCATGCCTGGTGCTCCTTTCTTTGCAGGACCCCGTACGAAATTATGTCCATTGGCGCCAAATAATGTGAATACTATGGCCGGTGGAGCGATCGCCAAGCACATAATTTGGGCTTCGACGGAGTGATTGCCAAACTGGTTAGCGACCCGAAGTTAGTCATCTTAGCCTTATAAAAGTTTTTCGTACAATGTTTCCGTTATTTATTGGGTGTGGCTTTCATTGCTTATCCCTTTTTTTTCTATTTAATAAGAATTTAATTACTTGACTTACGCATCATCTTATGAAGAATCATTTGTTCGAAACAAGCTCGGAGCCCAGAGGTTGAAGCTATTCTTAATTACCTAGTTTCTTGGGAAAAACCCGCTTTTGTAAATGATTCTTGAAAAAAGCGGGCTTTAACATGACTTCTACTTTACCGATAAATTGTCCATCAAAACACGTCTTCTTAGATTTTGGAGGCCAGAGATAGTCCCTGTCAAGAAATTCCTAGATTACCACTGTGGTAGTTTGCAAACCTCGTGTTTCTGAGTCAAGTTTACTACCTTGCTACTTTGCTCTCTCCCTGACAGCTGCATTTTTTCGCAAAGCCTTCTTCTTAGCCTACTTTATGAAACTTCTTAGATGTCCAGTCCTTGAGTTTGGGTGACATGTGCAATAAAGGAACCCTCCTTGTGGCATTGTTAATCTATGTTCAGAACCACTTTGAATGAGATAGTGAAGTGTTTAAAGGAAATTCACTGAACTCTCACCGTCTTTTTACAAAAATCGAAAATGTTCCGATTTAAAAAGCGTTATCTTAAACTGTTCTAACACCCAACACTGTCTCCCATAAAAGCTGGATTTAGATTGGAAATGGAAGGATTTTGTCCATAAGTCGACAATGCTGCATGTGAATTTGTATCTGAAATACAGTGTCCATTCATTCTATCTGTTTACGAGGGTCATTAGCTTGAAAGAAACGAAATAAATCTTTAATGGAATTTTAGTTTTAGGATGCTATCGATGGCATATTGTTGAAGTGGAAGCAGTCGGTCCAGATGGTTTCAGTGTAGTCACAACCCGGAAGAATCACTGCGAAAAACCTGGCGCAGTGACTGGAAAGCTCACCTACTATTCTTTTTTGGCGAGTATTAAAGGTATATCCAATTATCTGTGCACGTTTATTCCAGTCCTTTTTTGCAATGATTTAAAAAAGAGAGCTGTGGCCTTGGAAGCTTAGTAGTGCATTGATAAATTCGAAAGTGGTCACAGAGTAGAAAAATGAAATAGGAGTCGGCTTAAGAATGGTTTCTCGTCCTTACGAAAAAATTTCGTAATGAAAGTGTAGAAGGTGGGATTATCAATGATGCCTATCGGCTCCATTATCCGCTATGAATTCCCATTTTCCCTGATAGCTTGGAGAATTCTCCAACGCTTTCCCTACTAATAGATTTCAACTTTTCAGAGTCGATCTACAAGCCAGTTGGATTGCACATCTGTTAATCACGAAGCTTTATTTCCTACTTTCGTATCTTCTCAGGTTTCCAATATTGAACAAATCTACTATTTGAGTTCGGTAGCATCAATGGAAATTTAATAAAAAAGGAAAAGTTTTTAGCAACTTGGTCGCACATTAAGTGTGCAAATCCGCCTTCTTCATACGAAGCTGTTTCGATACAGTGGGACAATGCTTTATTTAAGTCACTTTAAGGACAAGATTCATTAAAAGGTTGACGACTTAACGATCTGTAGATAGTGCAACCAGCTATAGACTGAATGACATATGAAGAAAGCTACTTTGTGTTTGATAAGGTGGCATCCTACTCTACTCCTAGGCATAGAAGCAGTAAAAATTTGAATACTTATTTGCGACATCGACATGCAGCACAAAAGTTTATCCCTCTTGGCCAAAGTCATTCGAAGCTGGGAAGAAGTTATCGTTTCCATGATAGCGAACGACAGCAGATAACCGCTGTTCCACGGTCACATCAGTATTGCCAGTCTGAGTGCCTAGTCGCAAGGCAACAAATCAGCAAGCATCAGATCCACAAGAACTATGGATAATCAATAAATCCCAAGACCGACTATCTATTAACCTCGGCATAATTTGAATAAATGAATAGTTTCTTCTGTTTAGCCGTTCCGAGGTGATATTGATGTTATTTATTGAATATTAGCGAAGCATACAACAATACAGTCAGTAATGCAGCTTGAATACACAATATTCGAGGTGGCTAACGTTTCGGCGGGTCGCCTTCATCAGAGCCTGGAAAGATCACATTGATCCACAATCCACTAAGCCAAAAACCTTCATAACCCCAGCAGAAAACGTGAGAGATGTGTTTTGGATCGCATATTTTAGGACAGAGAAATTTGTCCATTAGTATGGGCAGTTGGAGTCGTTCATCAGGTGGGTTGACGCTGAAGTATTAATGACATTGACACAAAAACACTGATGGGTGACCACAATGGGTCATATGCATTGATTACAATGGATATTGCTCGCGGCAAAAGGCCAAGAGTTTTCTTGAGTAGATGTCATAAGAAACTAGGCTTTATCGCATTTGTATTGATTAGAAACTTAGATCAGATTGTTACAGCAGTTTCAATAGATGTGAAAACTTTATCCCATAATAAGGATATTTCCACGAATAGAACTTCTACAAGAAATTACAATGTTGTGTTGACTTTTTTCGAACAAGTTCACATAAATACTGTTCATACAATCATGCAAATCTAAAGGATGAAACTGCTAACTTAAAAGTAACGAAATTTTGTCCATATCCATCCTAGAATGGTTATTATCACGTATTGGAGGTGGCATCTACAGTGAAATTCATGGCAAGCCATGCTGATTATTACCAGTTGAAATACAGACGATACTGGTAACAAACACCAGATTACGTGATATTCTACAAACTGACGTACCTATTCATGGTATAGAGGCATCATGGTTCTGCTCTAGAACTCTACACTGAGTATGTCGATTAATTTGATGTAGAAGACTCATTCCAATCGAGGTAATGAACAAGGTTTCCCTCACATGTTCATATTTAGGAAATACCTTTTCACCTGTTTATCACTATTTGGAATAAAGAAAATTGCAGAGTACCTTAAACGTTGGAGAAATCTCCATTAAAAAAACTGATAGCATAATTAGTCACTAAAATGCTTTCAAATATCACTACATCTCTTGACAAGTCGGAAATAACTCTACGGACTTTTCAAAATGTATAATTTGGAATAACCTTCAGAAAAATCTGCCATAGATGTCAGGAATTCGTAGATAGGCGAGCGACTTTACTTCATATCGATTGAGTGGAAACAATCAAGTAATCCTCTTTTTTCCACACTTCTTCATCGTCAATATCAACACCATTGATTCCATTCGATAGTTGTTTCTACGTCGCCACAACCGTTTCTCGCTGATCTCGATTTCTACCGAATGGCCATCGCTTGACCGTTCATCGTCTTGTATCACTTCTAAACGCTCCATCCTCAAGTACCGTATCTAGTCGCTGGCCGAGTTTACTTTGTAGTTCAATCAGCACTCGCTCCATTCGCTCACTTCTTTGTTTTTCTTCCTCCAGCATTCTGAAAAAAAAATACGTCTAAATTCTTTCATTGCTCATAAATTCATACAGAACAGGCTCTCACATGACGAGCTGCAAACCTTTTTATTGGCTTTGGAATTTGTAAATTTGGTTGATCCTCACCTCTGACCACATTTGAGCTATTGAGTGTTAGTGTACCTATGAATCTCTTTCATTCAAAGGAGCAAAATGATAAATATTGACTTAGCGAAATTTTCTACGAGAAAAAGCCAGACTATCATAGAACGACCTGGTCGCTAATCCACGCACAATCTCCTCGTCTTTCAGCGCCAGTCGCTCCTGCTCCAGTTGGAATTCCAATCGTCTCTTCTCCGTCTCTAACTGTTGTCGTTCGCTCACTTCTCGATCATAACGACGGCCTTCAAAAAAAAAGTGGCTTACTCATGGTGTTGCTCGACGTTAGGCCATCGAGGATAATTTGTGATAAAAAAGAGATTCGGTACCACTGTGCCGAAGTGCTCGTTTGTGATCCAAGTCTTGGAGCGCCGATCGTGTTGGTCGCTCGATTGCCAGTCGAATATCTAAAGTTTCCGATTAAGTGGCATCAATTCTGAAACAAAACTTCTCCGGAACGATTAGGTCACAAGAGTTCGTTCAGAAAATCACTATAAAACTTATCTGCTGAGATAAGAAGTTCTTAAGCATTACGACTGTCGAAGTAAAAAACTTCAACACTATGTAGGGAAGTCTATACTGAGATAAATATCGGCCCCTGATTCCTAATTCTTTATTCAACAGATTCACCATCTGTTGAAAGCCATGCTGTCCAAACATTTTCTTCTCTCTGATTCTTTGTATTGATAAATTTACTTTCGATTTCAGAGAAGATTGCATATGCCGCGCAGACATGAGCTAATATGTTAAGCACATCATAATTTTTGGTACTACCATATAAGAAATGAAGGAATGATATTTTTGAATGAAAACCACCGAGAAATTTGTTGAAATAAACTTCACTATTTATATCCTTGATGATTATCTTGTTTCCGTGATTTCGCGATATATTAGAAAAATAATTTTAAAGCGGTCATTACGAAGTCGACGATAATCAGGCTATCACGGAAAGATAAGATGAAATCGAATGGCGTGGCCATGACTTGACTTCTACTACAAGAGGGGTGGACGTCTTTGTGACTCACATTAGGCAGCTGAATCTCCAGTCTCATACGACTTATGGATCACAGATTGATTTTAGTAAACAATATCATTTGTGGAGACGTTCATGTAAGGTGATTGTTAGTGAGCGGCACAAATGAAAATTGCGCTGCGGCCATTACAAATTTGAAGACAGTAGGATGATGTGTCGAGTTTTAGCTGATAAATTAGCTTGTCGATCTCGGCGAAAAACTCGTACTTCTCAATTAATTCAATGTTCTACAAAGCATTGCTCCGTTCTTACGTGCTCTTTTATCAAGAGACAAGGAGAGGAGGAAATAGCTGCCTTTGGGTCACACTTTTACTGGCAAGATTTTCTTTGATGCTATATCTTCAAAGATGATTTTCATGACTCAGTGGTGAAATGGAACTGTGAATCGTTATCAGCCGGTTAGCGTCATTCCCTTGGATGCTTTTCTCCTTGTAACACGTCATATTTAATGTTCATTGTCAAAAGGTTGAAAAATCAGTGTATTGATTGCTCTGCAACATACCTTATCTCATCTGGCTCAAAGCGACTGATTTATCTATCCTAAAGCGCCTGTGATACCCAAAATTCATTATGATCCAAGCCTACTTCCTCTCTCCTGGATTGGCTCAGACTTAGAGATTACAACGCGATACAGAGGAAAACCACTCTCAAACGGCGTTTCAACTCATCGATGGTGAAGAAACCGGCAAGTTTCAATCGTCAGGCGAATCCACACACGAACCCAGGCTGCAACCGGTGGTGAAGGGAGAGCAAAGTGATTACTAATGCTAGAAATCAAATGGCGCTTGAAGATGAGAAGTATCGGTTGGACAAGATAATCCATTAGAGGCAGAGAATCAATATACGGGTGATGTTATAATCAGTCTGGCTCAACTAGCAGCATTATTCAATTGTAGAAGTTGCTGAGGTTATATGGTTGTTTAACGATATGACTGTTTTTTGTTATTTACTGTGATCACAATGTCCGCTAAACGAAAGCTAAGGAAGAATCTACGTTCCACATAGTAGTTTCAAAACACAAACCGGTAACATACGCTCGACTCATGAGCGCATCAAAGTGGGCAAACTGCATCACTTGTTTACCAGACTGTACCTCCCATACGAATCGATCGCCTTGAGCGATACAATCCTGAAAACGCCTGATATCCAAGATTCTGCCGGATGTTCAGTACACTTCAGATGTACATCTATGAGAAGTGAACTGTGAATTTTCGCAACAATTAACAAATATTTCAGTAGTTTGGAGTCACATAGGAAGATTTCAGACAAGGTAAAGCGGCAATTTACTTAATTCTTTCTTGCGTTCCTCATGATCACGAAAGAAGAACTATTCACCTGTATCACCTGTCGTCCCGTTGATCGTCGAGTGACTCGAGCGGGTACCAGCAACTCTTCCATTTTTCCCTATCGCGTGCAAGAGTAGCCCAGTGGGTCCTCCTTGCTCTAGGAATTCGCTGAGCATCATATCTTTCTTCCATCGCTTTCGTGAAGAAATCGGACCAACGGGTCAGTGGTCTTCCTTTAGAGCGCTTGACGTCCCGAGGAATCCAGTCGGTAACGGCTCTCGTCCATCGGTTGTCGTTGAAGCGCATCACGTGTCCGGCCCACCTTATTTTCGATATCCTGGCGTGTAGAACGGCGTCTCTGATTTTCGATCGTTGACGTAGGTCGGAAGTTCGGATCCTTTGTCTCATTTGCGAAATACGGGATACTCCTAGCATCGACCTTTCGACTGCGCGTTCGATAACGGCAAGTGATCTTTCATCCTGCTTACGTAGCGACCAGGTTTCTGCTGCATACGTTAGGGCAGGGATAATTGTCGAGTCGAAAAGGTGGGCACGGAGTCGGATGTTCTTTGTCCTCTTCACTACATCTTCGATGCTCTTAAACGTTCCCCAAGCCGCTCGTTTCCTCCTGCTCAACTCTGGGGCTAGGTCGTTCATCATGTTGATTTCACGACCTAGATAGATGTAACTGGAGCATTCGGAAATTGTCGTTCCGTTGAGCGTGAATGGGGCATTAGAAACCCATCCGTTCCTCATGAACATTGTTTTCGTTAGATTCAGTTGAAGACCGATCTTTCCACAGGCGTTATCGAAATCAGTCAACATTCGTTCCGCTTGGCTGATGTTTGGTGTTATGAGAACGATATCGTCAGCAAAGCGAAGATGGTTTAATTGTCGACCGTCAATTTTCACTCCCATTTCGTCCCATTCTAATGTTCGCATGACGTTTTGTAGGGTGGCAGTGAATAGTTTTGGCGATATTGTATCGCCTTGTCGAACCCCTCTTCTTACGTCAATGGTGATATTGTTGTAGAATGGAGATATTCTGGTCGTGAAATCTTTATAAAGCTCACGAAGGATCATTATGTACCGAGTAGGGACGCCCTGGTTATCCAGAGCCTCTATAACCGCTTCTGTTTCCACTGAATCAAAGGCTTTTTTCAGATCGATAAAAGTGAGACAGAGTGGTTGTTTGTACTCTCGCGAAACTTCAATGAGTCTTGTGATCGTGTGGATGTGGTCCATGGTACTAAATCCTTTTCTGAACCATGCTTGTTCGCATGGCTGTCCTTCGTCCAGTGTTCTGTCAATCCTGTTCAGGATGACTCGAGTAAAGAGTTTATAGACAACGGACAGCAAGCAGATCGGGCGATAATTGCCTATGTCGTGAAGGTCTCCCTTTTTGAACAACAATACGGTCTTGCTGGTTTTCCATTGAATAGGGACCTTGCATTCTGACAGGTAGCGAGTGAAGAGCCGAGCCAGGGTGTTGATGAGAACTGGCGGCAGGTTCTTCAGGTGTTCTGGTCTAATCCTGTCTGGACCGGGTGTTGTTCTGTTTTTCACCGACGATATAGCATGTCGGATTTCGGAAGGAAGGACCGGTGGAACGACATATTCGTCCTCTTTCAATTTATATGACGGTAAGAGAACATGGCTAGCGAAGAGATCCGAGTAGTATTGGTGGATGATTTTCTCCATAGCCCTTCTGGAAGCTGTAAGTGTCCCGTCAGGGTATCGGAGTGCAATCATCTTGGTCTTATAGTTGGCGATGCCTCGCTGGGCTTTGCGAATGCTCTTCCCAGCTTCTGCAGCTTCTGCCATAACTGCTGCTCTTCTCTCTTTAAGGTCTTCTTTTATCGCTTCTCTGCATCGTTTCGCAAGTTCGGACGTAAGGTTTCGGTTGCCTGCAGCTCGTGCGATTCCACGTTGACGTATCAGCTCGAGTGTCTGCGGAGACAAGCGTCTCTTCGTGACCTTAGGACTCTCGGCTTTTATAGCGCTAACGTGAAGATATTCAACGAGTCGATCGTATTCTTCGTCGATGTTGTCGACAACGGTATCTTCCCAAGAGCCGACTAATGATTTGAATACATCCCAGTTTATGGTAGTTCTGGGACTTCGTTGTTTGAATTTAGCGGCTTTCTCTCCTCTCCTCGAAAATCGGAACGTTGCGCGAAGGAGGCGATGGTCTGATCCCGTGTAGAACTTGGGAACAACAGCGACGTCGGTCAGGCAAAACCTTCGATTTACTATGATGTGATCTACTTCGTTAAGGTACTTTCCATTGGGAGACTCCCACGTCCATCGCTGAGAAAGAGGCTTTTGGAATTGCGAGTTACCATGGATGGTTTGGGTCGTCATGATAAACTCGGATAGCCTCTCACCCTGTTCATTCCATTCTAGTCCGTGGGTCCCTATGTGACGTTCTTCAGACGTTCTTCTAGGTCCAATTTTTGCGTTAAAATCTCCGACAATGACCTTGAAGAATGTATGATCTTCTCTGAAGAATTTTTCGAACTAATATGTAGGACATAATAGCCAATGACAAGATCTGCTCCCTTTATCTGATCCTTCCATGAAGGCCATGGTGTTCAACATAACGGACAAATTTTTCTAATAATTCAATAAAAGACTGCTGATGTTTTGGTGAAATCCGAAATAACAAAGTGATAGATTTCACAGAGACGTAAACCATTTCTGATCTTGTATATGATTTCACATCGATAACTTTTAAAAGAAATTAGTTTAGTATTTTAATACTTTGAGGATTTTTATTTTGACCTCGAGCATTAACAAATAGTTATAAATTTTTCATGATCCCGCTAATACTACGAGGTTGATTTGGATATTTATTTGACTGAAAATCTCGACGTCTTCTACTCCTTTGAAGTCGATGTTTCGAGTCGATAATCCACACTTGTTTGTCCTTGTGACAGTCTTCGTGCTCGTTGTCATTCGAGTTGATTTATCGAAGATGCACTGCTCAAGTAAACCTCACTTCAATCATAACAGAAATGATTATTGGTTGGAAATGCTAAAGTTGGAAGGAGGACGGTTTTGAAAGTATTATTGCACTTTGTGCTAGCTAGTAATGATATCCCTAGCAGGACAGATTGCCCGGTGGAACAATTAGTAACAACGGGCAATAGGTATTTATCAACAACCGTCCTGCATGTAGGGGCACCATTGAGTGAGGTTTTTCATCCAAGTAATGGTATACGGAGATGGTTCGACTCGAACGACACAAAGACGAAGATTATAACGAGTACGTACGAGTGTGAAAAATCGCCTTGAATCATTGGCCAAAGGTGAAAACGACGAAATGTCAGCCGAAATGAATTTTCATATCAGCCTTGTGGTACTTGTCAAATCATAAAAAATAGTGATACGGACGACCCCGAAGATCAATATTGCCGTTATATATCTGTAAAATAAGGACCTTCTTTGTATTCTATAATTATTACTCGAGTCAACATGTCATGTGGTCTGCTAATGGGTTCTTGTACAGCCCAATACACGTGTAGCCCTTTAGCAGACCACATGACATGTTAGTTGAAATATTAATTATGCGATATATTGAAATTTGAGCGTAGTCTTAATAAAGCACTCGAAATAAAAGACTTTTTTGTTTTTGTCTCCTCTGATGTACAATGAATTATGAAGTATCAGGTTATTAGAGAAGCTGGTGATTTCGATATTTGAAAGCATTTTGTGCTCGGGTGATTTATTCAGAAAGTCTAACCAGCGGCGATATCAGTCCAAATTGAACAATGAACATTGCGTCATGCTTTTTATAATGGCTTCACCCGGCACTTAACATCCTGCCGTATGGATTTCTCTTTTGATCGAAGGCAGGAGTTTTTCGATATTTCAGAATGACCCTGGGTATTTTAGCACTCGTACAGCATAATAATTAGAGATTAACTTTAATATAGACTGCCGTTGGCATGGTACTACCGCTGGGTTAACGAAGAACAAATTACTTCGCGGTCAGTGAATTTTCTCCGTGCTTGACTCTGAGTCTTAAAAAATACTAACCTGGCCTGACTCTAAAAAAAAGTAATTAATCGTGAGTTACTGCATGAGGAAATTACGTATTCAACTACGGTGCTTATTGGAGTTCAAAGCATGGCATACTTGTAACGGCTCGACCACTGTGGATTTTATCCCTAGTGCTTATCCTCAAAATGGCACAAGAGATATTATAGATCAGCAAAAGTGTGGGTCTAGTAAGGCTACGATACATAGTTATTTGACAGTATTCACTAACTTGTATGCGAGTATCATCATCAAGCGGTATGGTTAGGCGATTGTCGGCATTGATCTGCTTCTCAAGTGGCCATAGTTGGATCACACCCGGACTGATGGTACACCATCCGGATCGCCATTGTTGACGACGGTATTGTGGCACACATCCGCTACTTCCACCAAAGCATCGATATAAGACGAAGCCCTGTAAATATCGGACATTGTCAATTGATTCGTTCCAGGTATACTCATATGATATCGAGTGGTGTGCAAAACTTTTGCGTCAGACGGGATCGAACCCGTATTTTAACCTATCCGTAGACCTTGCAGCGTAGAACGAGTTGTGGCAATTCAGGCGTCACTAGTGCAACGAGTTAGAGCACGCTTTCCCGGACAGGGTAAAATGCGGGTTCGAGTCCTGTCTGAGGCGAAAACTTTGCACATCACTCTGCATCATTTGTGTATATCTATAACATGATACCATCTCTCAAAACGATTACTTCTGAAAAAATTCCGCTTTATCTGTTTCAGTGAAAGTTTCTCACAAGCTGCTTGTAGACACGACACAAAATATATGAAAAAATGCAATGCTATGTAAAGCGTGTACAGATACTATTTCTGTTTGAATTCATAATATTTCATATGATGCATTTTTGCCATACGATCAGAACGCGATATGCATGAGCAGCCGTTTGAGCGTATATTTTCATGCAATGCAGAGAAAGTCGCGATGGAATGTCATCGAGAGACACTTGTGCTATTGTTTGATTGATAGAAAGGAAGGAAGGGAAAAAATCACAGGCCAGGAAAGGGCAGTTTCTAGAGGGCGAATTCTGAGGGGCGGTTCCATTTGTATATGCACGAATCACACGAATTGAGGAACTTCAAATGTTTAAGGAAGCATCTTACTCAAAAACTCCCTCGACTGTCAATTGCGAAAGTCAATGACAACACTTCTCGTTTTCGGTGTTTACTTTGTGACCAGGTCATCATACTGTGTAGGTGTTATAGTGACTACATGATTTACGCTCTGACGCTGATTTTTGTAGAATAGCTCATAGCACTTACGCAAACGTACGTACATTTGTTGGCAATATTTACTTGTGAAGAGCTGGTTCATTGTAATCTCATCGATACAAAAACACTCGAACCAGTCCTGTCGTTGTTTACCGATGTATTCAACTAGGCAGAAGGAACACCAGAAAAAAAAGACTACCGACAGTGAAATAAGGAAAACGTATTTTTCTCTAATTCTTGAGATTTCAACGTAAAGCGGCAGCAACAGTAGTGAAGCATCAAAACAGACATTATAACTTTTTTTCTTTGAAAGGGAATGAAGAAAAGTGAAGCTGCCTGACCTTTCTGATCACTTGTCCAATAAGACGCTCAAATATTCGATCGACAACCGGTTCCAGTTCACGTCGATCCGTAAATTGAACTTCGATCAGATTCAAAAGCTCCCTAAAGGTAATTCTGCAAAAATTTATCGTCAGCACATTCTAGGAAGTTATTTTATGCACATAATTTTTTGGATCCAGTTTATTTAATCGGACCTTCGCCATTAAGGATCTCTGCTCTGCTGGTCGCCAGAGCACGGGGGCGTGCGCAGGTGGCGAATAGGGAACGTTGACCCAAAGCTATACGTGATTTTTGAGAAGCAGATAAGTTCAGAGATGGACTCCCGCTTTCTGAAGTATCAGTTCAGTACAGATTTCCTAAGAGACAAATTGGTCAAAAGCGTTCATTCAAGCGGCCAGGAATAACGTGAGAGACAGTTATGAGTCGCCTCCAAAAAATAAGCTTCTTCTTGCCCTCAGGGAAACGCTGGTAAGCTAGCTGCGATTACTCAGTCACCACGCTCAAAGTTCAGCAAGCCATGAGTCAGGTATAAAAAGATCAATATAATGAAAATATAGACTTTTTTCCCTCACCCCTGAAAAGATCCGATACGCAGTATTGAGCAGGATGAGTGCAAAGAGGCTGCCAAAATTCTGGGTAGAGACAAGACAGCCAAAATCGCAGCGAATTAAGGTGCCAATGTGTACCATCAATGCACGTAAACTTCCGCACGAACTATGAGGAAACTTATAATGCAGGCGAGAAAGATAAGGTACGGCGTCGTTGTTCAGGCTCAGACGAGAAGATGTCACCCATTTCACGCTGACAACGCCGCCGTAAAAATCTGTTTCATGGAAGATGCGATAGGAGAAGTGTCGGCGATGCTGGTGTTCTCGTCAAAGTGAGTATGACTATTCATTCGAATAAATGAGAGCCTGCTTCGAACTATCGTGATCAGAACGATGTAAATCAATGCCGGGTTCGACCACTCTGTTTACACACCATCATCAAGCTATGACGAAGACGGAATCAAAGCGTTCTATGTGGATCACAAAAAGTTCTTCAGAGAGCTATGCATTTTTCAAGATCATCACTGGCGATTTTATCATGAAAACTGGACTCAAAAGAACGATTGAAGAAAGTCACATTGAAACCGATGGATTGAAATGAAACGAACAGAGTGAGAGCATGCCTGAATTTACCATAACGACCAAATTCATCCACGGTAATTAACAAATTCCGGAATCACCCTTTCAGAGGTAGACGATTAATCTTCCAGTGAAGATCACCAAAATGGAGTAGAACATATATTAATTCGAAGGTTCGGCGTAACCAAGGTCGCTTTTGTTTCAAGATTCTGCACATAATCAGAACATCGCCTCCGTCAACATTCCATTATCCGCTAAAAGGAGAGAAAGCCTCCAGGTTCGGACAGGAATTCCTAGAATTACCATAAACCCAGATTTATTCAAGACATTAACATGATCTTGGGAATGTCGACATAAGCAGTATAAACAAAGAATGCAACCGGCTTATTCAATATCTTCAAGCTAGCGTTATGAAATCCAAAACTCTAAGAATCGGCAAGTGACGTTTTTTTTTTCAAAGCACTCGAGCCGATACTTCAACGTGGAATCGCATGTGCTGCAGGCAAACGATAACTCACGTCCGAACTTGCAAAATGTTGTAGAGAAACGATAAGAGAAGATCTTAAAGACAAAAAAAAGTGATTGTGACTGAAGCTGCAGAAAGGGAAGTAATCGAAATATTCGCTGAAGCTCTGCCAACCATAAGACCAAGACGACTGCACCTGACACCTAGACGGGACAGTAGCAGCTTTCAGAAAGACACTGGAGAAAAGCATCTACGATTGGTGCTCGAATCTTTTCAACAGCCATGTGCTCGGATTGCCCTCCCCTTTCTCCCCATATGGAACAAAGGATGATGGATTTATCGTCCCTTTTCTCCTTTTTATGACACGACAGACTATATCATCGGTGAAGAATTGAACAATGCTTAGTTTAGACAGGATAATACCTGAACACCTAAGTAATTCTCCTCTAGTTTTTCACAAACTCACGGATTCGGCTCTTCACACATTCCGTGTCACCATGCAGAATTTCTAGTCAATGTAATGACAGTCATGCCATGCCATTTTCAAAAAAGGAAACTTTCACAACATTGGAAACTTTTGTTTATTCTGCTTGCTGTCTGTCGTCTATAAACACTTCGCTTGTGTCATCATAAACAGGGTTCCCACAACTGTGCAAAAGAATATCTCTGCAGGAACGCAGAGCTTCGAAAAGAATCGGTATTATAGGCAGGGTCCACACAGTAACAAGATTCATGGCAGTCTTGCGAGAACACGACACAGCTTTGTCTCACTCATTAGTGAAGAAATATGCCACAAAATCACTTTTGAGCCACGCATGTCGTGCGGTCTGTTAAAGATGGGCTGACTTATAGAGCCCAATACACGTGTTTCAAAATCACAGTCTCGTCAGCCGGGCAGTTAGCCTTTTTCGTCTTTTGGTAATCTCTGTGGGTGCCCTTTCCCCACACTAAGAGTTAGCGATGGCGAACGTTCTACACTCTATGTTCAGTGAAATTTTCACCGAACACAGAGTGCTGTATGCTCGATTGCTCATGGCTAGTATATTCAATATATTATATCTTTCGTTTCGAGTGTTTTCTGAGACCACAGCTCAAATTTTAATATGCCACAAAATCATTTTTGAGCCACGCATGTCGTGTGCTGTGGTCTTATGAAAACACTCGAAACGAAAGACATTACATATTAAATATACTAGCCACGAGCAATCGAGTGTACAACACTCTATGTTCGGTGATAATTTCACTTGGCATAGTGTAAAACGTTAGGCGTCGCTAACTCTCAGTGTGGGGAAGGGGCACCCACAGAGATTAGCAAAAGACGAGAAAGGGTAACTGCCCGACTGACGAGATCGCAAGATCGAAACACGTGTATCGGGCTTTCTAAGTCATCCCTCCTTGACAGACCACTGACATGCGTGCCTCGAAAATGATTTTGTTGTTTACTGAAATTTGAGCTGTGGTCTTCAGAAAACACTCGAAACGTAAGTTTGAAGTGAGTCTCTAATCCAATTGGAGCCTGTCGAAGAAACTCTGGACAACTAGGGTTTCTCTGCTCAGTACATAACTACTCTTCACAAGCTGTATAGAGATTAAATCACTAAAATATCATCATTATCTAATGATTTTATGGTGCAAGTAAAAAAGGGGCTTGACAAGGCGATATAATCCTGTCAAAGCTGTTCATTGCTGTCCACTAAAACGTTATTCGAACATTATAAGGGAACATAATAGTAGTTAAAATCGATGGTGCAGTAATATTTTTTGCATTGCTCCTGACATCGTTTTTACAACACTATGCAACACGTTGGTTGAACAAGTGTTCATCGACTTTGTCGACGTCTGTGAAAAGATTAGGCTTCGATCAAATCTAAGAAAAACGATGGACACGAAAAACTGATTAATTTCCTATGTTCCATTCGCGCTTTACGGAGTAATTATCTCCGAATGTTTCAATTATGTCTAAGCAAACCAGAAAGTCAACATGATAAACGACTCGGCTCTAGAGCTGAGCAGGAAAAAGCGATTGGCTTGGGGAACTTTCAAGAGTACCTAGGATTCATTAAAGAAAACGAAGAGCAACCAACTCCGTGCTAACCTCTTCGATTCAACGATTCTTTCTGCCTAAACGAAAACGTCAGAAACCACGCTGCCAAGTGATCAGGATAGAAGATCATTTGGTGTTAACGAACGCGAGTAGGAAGGCGATGTTAAGAGCAATGGTCTCAAAGTTTTTACCTACGTTGAAGATCAAAAATGAAAGAATCTGTTCCACACGTCGAGTTATCGAAAATCACGATCGGCCAGACACGTAATGCGTCAGACAACTGATAGAGGAAGCCGCTACCGACTGGATTTTTGGAGGTGTCAAGCTCACCACAGGACGACTACCGACCTCATGGCCCAATTTCTTTACGAAAAGCCTAGAAGATAGATATGATGTAACGAAGTCTTTCAGCGAGGAGAATTCACTGGACTACTGCGCGTGAGAGGAAAAAATGGAAATTTTATCAATGCTCTTTTGAGTCACTCAGTGATTAGATATACAGGTGAAATAGTTGATTTATGTAGGATTATTTTCTTATGACTAAACATGAGTATGATATTCTGTTGTTTTATGTATTGATGGAGGCAAATTCTATAACTACTGTAGTCGTGTGAAAGTAAAAAACAGCAGTAACATTACATGCGCGATGAATTTGCTCGAGTTTGCTCGTTTTGCTGCTTGCTTCACTAATAGTTTAGCTCCACGTATTTACTCACGCATTTCATAATAGCGGCATTTTGTTGTAATAGACTTAAACTTTGCAATAGGTCGGTTTAGTCATCAACAAAACCTATGGATAAACAAAGCCCATGGCGCTGATCATTCCTGAGGATGTGCCACCATTCGACTTTACTAATCATCGTTAAAGTTGATATAATATGGATCGTAGCTTTGCGATGATTCGAGGTATTCCACCGGCGTAAGAAGTTAAAGCTCATATTTTCTTGAATAGTTTGGTACCATTTCCACTTCAGAGGTTTGAAGGTTTGAAAGCTACGAGTCTGTGATGTGGGATTGAACCATAGAGACAGCGTGTGTGCCGTAGGGAATGTAACGGCTGCGCCACATCTCCCCTTTCCCTTCGGTAAGAATATAAATAAAGAATATGAGTAGAAAGTATAACTAGTTGAATAAATTGCATGATTTTGAGATGAGAAATAAGATTGACATATTCCCGTTTAGAATACACGATTATTAACGAAAACGATGATACCGTGAAAGTTTTAGGGAAATTTGAAAAAAAAAGAGTCAAAAGCCGATTAAGTGTTCAACCTACGACGTCACCATTTAGGCGATCTGCTAGTGAACGTCAATCATTCCGTAACAAATTAACCGTTATCCAAAAAGAAGCGAACTACAAAGAAAAAGTAGAAGCTTATATATTGACCAAGCTTTCTGTATAATCTAGAGTAGTGAAATGCCATGTTAGAATTTTTTGCTTTCTTTTGATTCTCAGGATACTTTCAATCATAATTTCGGCGGAATAAATCTGAAAAAGTTCAATAAAGTATTTAAAGTAATAAATCAGCCATCACAAGGGTATAGACTTACCGAAACGTGACCGAATCGTGGCCAAATGTACTTCCATGGGACGTAGACGGTCGCCCGGATTCGCGTAACATTTCATCAAGTATGAACGACGCCTGTGATGGATGTAGTCCGTCAGAAGAAGTGCTATCAGCAAAATATGAGAACACGCTGAACAATCGCTGGTAGAGCACATCTTTCAATGGATCTGTCATCCTGCAAAGCAATCAAACAAACATTTTTCTGACACATATATTCACGCAGAAGAAAAACTCGGGTCAGTAGTGTAAATAAAAGGAGAAAAACTGAAGGCGATACGACAAAATTGTAACTGATGAGAGCGTGAGAAGGAGAAAAAAAAACAATTAGAACTGTTCCCATGAGTGACCACAAAAACTCCAAGTAGCGGTGCTTAACGAGCATCAATCAAACCGAATATGAAATCATTTGAGCGTGGGTATTTTAATGTCTAACTCTAGTGTGTTAGATTTTACTGACTATTCAACTCCATTGAGCATGCATAAAAAGACAAAGCATTTCATATACTGACAATCGGAGCTGCCTTGAGAGTAATTGTAGTCTGGCAAGAAAGTGGAAAAAAGAGAGAGAGCAGCAGAGTTTGAGAAAGATATAATCTGTATCACAGCATAATAATAGGGCACTCTGTTAAAGGAACCTTCCGCTCTTCAAGCACATTGCCTTCAGTGAGGTGTGATCCTGGGGTCTCCGATTGCGGACTACACTAGGAGTTCAATCTAAGGTCAGAAGCATCACGATGGCTGAGAAAGCGACTGACACCTCTATCCGAAAAATCAACTACGAGTGATCGTATGTGCAACCCGCATACTAGCCATGCTGCATTAACAATTCAGAAAGGTATACTCAGTGATGTAGAGTGACGTAAAGGGAGTGGTGTGCAAAGTGGGCGTCAGTAGTGCAACGGCTTAGAGCACACGATCCCTGATAGAGTGAGGTGCGGGTTCGAGACCCGCCTGACGCGAAAGTTTTGCATATCATTCTACATCGCTCGGTATATCTATAAAATCTTATCACCGCTAAAGTGGTGGAAAAAATAAATCCATTTGATCTCTAATTCAGAAAAGTTATCAGACAGATGTCTTGTTCCTGAACAGCCCACTGAGCAGCTTTGCCGTGCAAACAAGGACGAATGAAGTTTACCAGAGCTTGCTCGTTGACTTTGTCGATAATTAGATTAGAAGAAATCAGAGATTGTTCTGAACGATGAAATGAAAATGCGCTTGAGCTACCAGAAGCTATCTCAAACTTTTGTTTACTGCCTATTTTTTGAAAATTAAAGCACAATGTAGAATGCAACTGTAGGAATGCTGAGATATGGGGCAAATATGAAAGGTGACGTGGAGCGGACTCAAACCCGCAGCTTAGCTTTTTCGACGACATTGCGTACTGCTCGATAAAAGCTCATGCTTCGCCTTTCTCTCAGTTCTATTTCCACATCTTCTAGTGCACAGAAGCAATCGGTGGAGCAGCAAATGTATCGTCCAAATGTAAGGCAAAAACAACGCTGTGAAACTTTTCGGAGCGCTATAGCAGTCGAAGAGAAATGAAAAGAATGAAGTCGTTTCCCATAAAAGGACAGACTCTGACAGTAAAATAGCGGCTGACTGGGTATATTTTATATCTTTGCAGATAGTAAATGAGCCGTATGATGTGCAGAGGTAGACAGGTGCTGTCTCATAAAAGCTTTATATCGACATTGATGATGACGAAAAATGAAGCTAAACGAGTTTTATAATGGACGTTCGCAAAAATTCAATACAATCGAAATGATTTCGGAAATTTCCAGCAGTGAATAAATCATCGTTTTTCTTGAGTGAATTAAATAGATATTGAGTATTAAGAGAATCTGGCTAAGTGGTAATGGAAAAGAAACGGCGGAATGCTTGAGTACTCACAGCAGCTGAGCCATCATCATACGGTCATCTCACCAAAACAGTACTTAGATGAATCTTTCATGGAGTTATATGGGATATATACACAATTTTTTTATATTTAATAACACTTAGGTGGTGCAAAACTACAGTAGAGGGACATAGACGCTCAGCTAATGATGACTGGAATGTGTAGAGCTCTACACGAGATTCAATCGTTCACATAGCGCAAAGTAGCAGCTGCTCGTGACGAAGAGGCGACGACCAACATTCTCACATCGGGTACGAGGCGATAAATTCAAGAAAAACTAGACTCATGAAAGTTTTAGAGCTAATAAACATCAACTGTCGTTCAACATCTTAGCAGATTCACAGGTTTTTTTCCTTTTTCTTGGAAGGAGGTCTACTCTGTTGGCCATTGATCTCCAACGTGATGGATTAGCTAGATCTTGTATCAGCAACGAATAAGAAAAGAAATTGTGAGAATATGAGTTGCAAACGCCCTCTCGCAAGTCCACCTCGCCAAAATCTGGTATGGTGAATTTGTTAGGGAGAGAGAGAAAAGGAAAAAAAATGCGTCCTAACTACTTCCATCTTGGATCTGTTCGCAAATGCTCCTGAAAATGCTCATTTCAAATTCTCCGTAGAAAATGCTATCCAAAATCATCTTGCCTTTTATAGTAGCTCTCTTACAAACTATTTCCTTGGGATAAATTGTGAGATTTTTGGCGTTGTACAATCCGTGACAGATGATGAATCACGCTCCTGACTGCGTCAAGTACCATTAAAAATAATTAGATACATACATATCTGGCCTATACAATTGCTCGCGATGGTTAGCCTACAACGTAATAAACCAGTTCCCTTATCTTCCAAACAAGTGTGGTACTATTTTGTCCACCCTGAAGAGATGAAGACAACACTAAGCTCTGAGCGCGGAATCCAAATCGACCACTATCCCTGTGTATTGTAGAGCATACTACTATATCTAAGTAAATAACGTTCAAACATTTGAAAGCGCTTTCCTAAGTGGGACAAACTTAAACAAAAAATTCTTCGGTTTGATCGAATGCGTTGCTTCTCGAGGTTTTCCAGGGCGCATCACCAAAGATAGAGCGCATGTTGCATTGTGGTTAGAGGTGCTCTACGCTGCACACGTGGTCGATGGTTCAATCTGATACTCATGTATCGCTAAGCCTTCCACTTTTCTGAGGTCGGAGACTTGTCTAGGAGGATGGCACCACTGATTGATAGATCGGTAGGCCACCGCGAGTCATTGCAGAGGACAGATACGCATTCAATCACCTCAAACGTTGTTATAGATTGGAGACCAGCACATGGCGCATTCCTTGAGAGATCTATCATTGCCAGGTTTTCCCTGATTATTATCATGAAAGCTTATAGTGGCGCGATGGATGTCAGAAGCTGTCGAAAATGTCCTTATCAAAATGGTTTGCCTTTAGAACGTGGTGAATGGATTGTAATGTTGACCTTGTCGCTTTCGGGTGTTACCAAATGTTGACTCATTTCTTCACGAACAAATGAAACATCACACAATTGCAAACATATCGGCGCCAGTTTGCCGAAGAAAAAACGGAACTACGACAGCTGCCGGTCAGAGAAAGAATCCACGACGTGAACTATTTTATGAAATTGAGCATGAGAATCTACCGAGTTCACTTGAAGCCACTCTCTGTACAGTATTTCTGCTTATAGCGTCCATTAGTAGTTAACTACAAGGCGACAGTACATTAGCTAGCAGCGGTTATAAAAAGGCAGTACTGTCGAGCAGAGCAACAGGAACATCGACAGCAGCATATGCAGCTATGAATGGAGCCGGCATCGGTAAACTCAACGATAATCCCTGTCACGCATCACTGCCATTAATTTGGTTCTATTCAGCTGGCTGATAAAAAGAACCACACTATTGAGATAAGATTTTTCTCTGTCAGTGATTTTGGCACACGGTAGCGACAGTGGCTTGCTGACCTTAAACGGAAACGAGCTTTCCTTAGAGCACTGGAGGCGAGATATTCTAATTGGTAGCTCGCTAAGCTTCGTCAAAGTATATTGGATTATAATTACTAGAACTAGCCTCGAAATTCTTCTCATGAGCTTCATAGTCATTCGACCATCAGATCATGATCAAGTCGATTTGAAATACAAAGCCTCTGAAACAGGGGCTGTTCTGCAGTTTCTTAGTTCACTTGTACCCGTGAACCGTTAAACACTCTCCAAAAGTGATCCACGTACTCTTCCTTGGATCATCTGTAGATTCTGATAAACCACCTATTCTCGCGGTGTCATTTAAATATTTGAAAGTGGACAAACTGAGCCAATTAAGCCATCAAATTTTGAGAAAGAAGACGTACCAACCTCGAGCAACTTTTAATCAACAAAAGCTCAGATGCATGGAAAAACTTAGAAGTGATGGTTCAAGAAGCACGCGTTATGAAATAATGTTTAGAAGGTCAAGAGACGCATAATAAAGTGGCTGAAAATGGGTAGGGGTTGCTGGCCAACCATTAATTATCATCTCATTGGCAGTCTGCTTCGAGAATGTCAGCATATCATCACGGCAGAGCGCGCCATTTTACATATAGCTACTTTGTTGATAAGAACAATAGCAGCAAAGCTTCATTGTGAAGATACAATGCTTTGCACTCTAATGAAGTGAGCAGAATCTATTGAGTAGTTTTGTGGCGACACATAGAGCAATGCAGACGTTATTGATGTTTGAAAGAGCCGAAAATTAAGAAGTTTGCGAGTGATTAATGAAAACAAATAAAGTAAAGCGTTTGCGCTGGTTAATATTTTAATGATTCACCATGTTTTCGATTCCATTCGCAGCTTCGCCAGCCAAATTTTTTATGGAGATCTAACTCATAGAAAGAAATACGAGAGCCCTAGTAATGTATAGAGCAAAGATGAAAAGAAAGATTGATTTTTCAAGAGCACATGATCAAACCAAAAACTACTTTTTTATTTCAGGACACGTCTAACCACTATGCTATACGATCAAAGGTGATATTATCGGTGATTAAGCTATCACCTGAATCACCTGTTTCTCGTTGATCCTGGAGTGATTCGAGCGCGCAGCAGCAACACTTCCATTTTCCCTATAGCAAGCAAGAGTAGCCCAGTAAGTCTTCCTGGCTCTAGGAATTCGCCAAGCATCTTATTTTTTCTAGGCTTTTCGTGATGAAACTGAACTATCGTTTCGATGGTCTACCTGTAGAGCGCTAGCCATCGGCTCTAGTCCATCGGTTGTCGTTGAGGTGTATCACGTGTCCGACCCACCTTATCTTGAGCTATAAATGACTGAACAAGCGATTAATAGTAAGTAACTAACTTGTTAGTAGCGCTGAAAAGGTCATGGAGAAGATCTCAAATAGGACCAACAATAATTCATTCAATAACAAAGCCCACTAAACACAGTAGGAATTTTATAGAGATTACTAATTCATATTCGTACGATAACAGTTTTTTTTTGGGAGGGGGGGGGGCGATCATAACAAAAGTGAAAAAGATACTCTATTCGGTCAAAGAACCAATAAAAATATATCGCCAGTCTATTTTTTAGTGTTCACAAGTACAAAATGTTAGATAGAGAGACAATGAGGCAGACACAAACGAGGAGATAAAGAGACTTAGTTGGAACGACGAAAAGAAGACAGAGGCAACAGAGATGAACGACATAAAGGAAATAAAAAATGTTTAGCGATTCGATTGAAACGATAAATGAAGTTCTATTGCACGTTTCGGATTACGTTTCCACTTTTTCACACATATAACGTGATTTCGTGATTAGAAATCATCAAAACGAGACGGTTTGGCTGACTCGGATTTGGACAACCTGATCTTTTCAAGCTCTGAAGAAAACGGAACCGCCGAAACGTCAGATGGTCAGCTTAAATAAATAAGATTATGAATTCGCCGTGTTAGGCTCAGCAAGAATAACAAGGAATGGGTGGAGAATGCCGGTTAAGAGATAGTCAGTCTGGTAGTTATTAATGTGAGGTTTGGCAATGGTCTACTTTTTCCGCCGCTGCTCAAGACAAAATGTTATTTCTAGAACTATCAAGAATAAGAAGTTACATAAACGGCTCTGAAGAGAATGAAGTCGACGAAACGTCAGCCACTGATTTTAGAAAAGACGGTAAAGAAACTCTGAGTAAGCTCTGACTAAAAGGACAGTTCGTGCGATGTTCTTCCTCTTATCATTTACATGCAGAGGTTCGGTGGAAATTGGTTTTTCGATTTATGAGTTGAGATTATTGAATTTTTCTGCCACGAAAAACGAAGAAGTGAGACAATTGTTATGAGCTGAAATTTGGCGATTCGAAGAGGTTCGTGTTAACTTCAAACTTTTACAATGTCATCATCTTGAGCATGTTTTTGAATAATTTTTTTTTGCTCACGAAGGCTCACGTTGCGAAGCCGAACAGCTGTGAACTGTCGAGTTGTCTTAGGCGGGTGTGAAGAAGACGAAGGCTTCGAAATACTAGCCAAGTAAAGGTTGCTTAGTCTCGTATAGGCTGAAAAATTCTAAAATATTCATGCACATCGAGTTCAGGTGAAAATTGACTTACTAAAATACCTTCTTTGGACTAATATAGATATAAAACGATATTGAAAGGGATAAGCTGAACCGCTTTATACAAATAAAATATTGAAGCGTCAAAATAGCAAGGTATTTCGGCTTCTACATTATCCGTGAGCAATCGGCTGATTTTCTCTCTTACCTCTGCATTCGATTTCGGCCTAACGCAATCTCCGAATCAACTAAGAGAAAGTCCGAGGATATGTGCTGGGGTCCGCACAACTAGTGAAGACGAACCATTCAAGTATCAAGTATCAAGCATCAAGTATCAAGTAAGTAAGTAAAAAGAGCAAGTATCAGTAGATCAACTGAATTATGCAAGCTTTATGCCTAAGTTTCTGAAGCTTCAGAAATTCTCGCCCTGATTTTTACGTTTCAATTTCGGAAAGTACAAAGCGGAAAATTGAATCCGATAACTTCTGACTACTACAAGAGTCAGAGCAGCACTAGCTGTATCGAATGGCGATGTAAATGAAAGCATCCCCCTTTTTTCTCTGTGATTGGCGTCAATATTACACAATGTCACATTGAATCATACGAGTTTTTCCTTCCTCCTCTTTTGATAGGAATATCGGGCAACTAAGTGCAAAGGAATGTCATCGAAAAAATGTCATTGCGAAAAAACTACTCCATCAAAAAGCCAATGAATACTAAGTATTGATCTTCCTTTGCTATTATTCAAAATAACATTCTCAGAGCACTCATGAATAAAGAATACTCAAGGTACGAATAAAGAAAGATATTGATAATGAAACGAGAGGAGTCGACAGCCATCATTTGTCACCTGAATCACCTGAATTCTGTTGTAATCATCGGCTGACTCTAGCGATCTCTTGCAAATTCTCCACAAGTGTCCGTTACGCAGTAAAGCCGTATAGTGGGCTGCACTTGTTGACGAGTACAAGAAATATCTCAAATTTCAACAGGACACTTTGCTCGCCACAGCTTTCACTAAGAACCAAACCAGAGATAGTTATTCAAGCTCTGTACTCAATTCTTCAAGAGCATATAGTTGAGCCACTTGATAAAAATGACTTCGAATTTTTTAATTCAAAGAAACCTGTGTCTGAAACAAGAAGCTCATCAGCTGAATTCTGAGTGAATCACGCGGTTAGTTAATGGTCGCCTAGAGCTTGAGTTTGGATTGATGTCCTCAATTTGGTGCGGCGTCATGTCGAAATTTTTCAAAGTGAAAAGATATTTGTCCATCTATAAATTTCAACTTCAGTTCAGTTTGTTACAACGTTCTGGGGCGGTCCACCGACTAATCGCAAAATTTACTGCGATGATAAGAATTACTATAGTACTGAAAGAGTCTTAATCAAATGAAATCGATCCTGGCCATCGCCACACAAATGCGAACGGCCTCCTGTGACACCTATAAGAACACCCCACTCAGCAATATCGGATTTCCAAGGAAAATCGCAATCGTTCAGTGACTGCATTTAATGTGTTGATGAGACGAAATAGCAGAGTCTCAAATTGCAGCCGAGGCGACACAAGAGCTCGAAATCTTTCGGTAACAAGAGTAACAAGAAAAGGAGACGAGGAAGTACTTGAACCCTCAGGAAATGTGAAGACATGCCATTTGAGTATTATGTGGTCGTGGAAAGCAATGAGCCATTAAGAAAACGGCTCCATGATTCATCCGTTTACACTTACTTTTGGATCGTTAGCCTTCTTAGCCTTGCAGATTGAGTAAGTGTAAATTTGTTCCGTTCCCTCTTCATCGTCTTTCATAGTGGTAATAATTCCGCGCATGGAGACGCCAAAGAGTATATAATCTCTTATTTGCTTGTAATCAATGTAAATCCAAGCACATGTGTTCATTGATGAGGAGTGGATCATCATGGACGCTTTCATCTTTTAGAAAAACATTTTTCTCGTTGACCAGTTGTTAAGGGTTTTCACTATATTACCCTGATATCGGATTTGTTAACACGACTCCAGAATTTTTAAAACCGACTTTTCGCTACCCTAGGAAATAATGAATCAACCCACTCATTTTTCAAAGAGTGCGCACGATGTGTTAGCAAGATTTATTCACTGGTTGGAGTTTCGGAGGTCTCGCCATCCACAGTGTGGAAGAGATAGATTGACACGTAATCTACTCAGTCAAACACTTTCATGACTTCATCAGAAAAAAGTCTTAGTACATTAATACTTTTCTTAACCGATTTAATCTTGACACAGATAATCAAAATATACTCTTACACGTTTAGCACGAGGTTGATAATAATGATTTGACTAGCCTTACCAAAAACTCGAGGGCAAACTATAACCGTGAACATGCGACTCGAATCGTTGGCTTCAAAAAAGGCGAAGATGGCCAAAGAACTTGAAGAAATACATTTACACATAGATGTCTATCCGGGTAGTGAGCTTTTCAGACAGTCAGCGGTTCATACATTGTGGATTTTTGAACTATACGTTGGACACCACTCTCATAATCTTACATGGGCGGAGAATGTGCCAAGCTCAGATTAAATATTATCCTAGGATTTGGTGCGAAGTCAAGTGTGGTAACTAGTTACTTGTTGTTATGACTCATTTCTGGGTTTTTTGAATTTATCAAAAATGTTCTAAGAGTTTTTCGCGTAGATGTTTTAGATTTCCAGGCAAGGATAGTAACTCCTGCTTCAAAATCTGGTAGTGTTTTATTATGACGGCGCCACTTGATGCCTTCGGTAGAAGCGTATTTTTACTTTTGCGAAACGTTTTTGCAGTTGATTGATAGCTCAAATTGAGTGAACTTCAATAGCTTGTTTGATTTTTCAAATAGCTTATTTTGGGCGTCGTACCAGTCAAAATGAGATTTTTTCCTCATGCAAAGATTTCTCACTGGATAAACGTTTTGCTGTAATGAGCTTTTGATCATTAGATAGAGAAAACCTTTTCAATTATAATGGTATATTCGCTTTTGGAAAGACTTTTTCGAGCTTTGTAAAGACCGAAGGAATAGTGGGTTTCACACTCAGTGAGCACTTCTAGTCGGCTAGAGTGTGTGCACAGCTGTAATATCAAAGAGCAAACACATTTTCTTAATCAGAAAAATTTTCTCTATCTAATGGTTAAAATTTTATTGTGAAAAAGTTTTTGTCAGGCGAGAAATCTTCAAATGTAAAACAACATCTCATTTTGACTGGTACGGTGTATAAAACAAGCAATATGAGAAATCAAACATGCCATTGAGATTCACTTGATTTGAGCTGTCGATAAGCTACAGGAACGTTTTGCAAAAACAAAAAATACGTTTTCACCGAAGGCCTCAGGTGACGTCGCAATAATGGAACAGTACCCAGATTCTTTCTCGTCATGCCTTTGAGTCTTATGCGAGCCGAGTTGAGTGTTTTTGTCTCTAAATTTCTTAAATATTTATTTATACGGACATAGAGCAATGATTTTGATTCGCTGGCGTCCCAAACTGTTCATAAAATTAGATAGACCGTACCCGAACTAATGCATTCGCTATACGGCAAATTATGCAATTTGGCTTGTGTATAGATTGCCATACAACTGGTTACGAGCTAGCTATCGCCTGAGAGTGTTCGCTGGTACTTCAATCACTTCTGCTAAGTTATCTGAAGCGGCTCTTTTTCCAGGAACGTTTTATACGCAAATGAACACTTACATGTTGATATTTTTCTTTGCTAAGTTCATATAAGGAGTGGAATTTGCGAGTCAGTTAAACAATTTTAAGCTCTGAAGAAACGAAATTGCCAAAACGTCACTCCGTCTTGACTGACTTCAAAATAGTCGTTCCAAGGAGGAAAAGGAAAAGAGATTCACTTTCGCTACAGACCTCCTCAACAGCAATTCCAAAGAAAGCAGAGTCTCGTTTATTCTTCCTTTCTTTTTGAACGAGATAACTACAGCTAAAGATGTTGTTCGAAAAGAGCAGGCTTAGAGAAAGTAGTAACGATGATTGAATTACTACGGAGATACTCTGAAGCGTCAACTAGTTCTCAACCGCTTATGCGACCCTCTGTGTACAACGGAAGAAATACAAATTATCTTCTATCGGTACAAGCGTTGATGCATGAGCATAGGTCAGTTCATCTAATCCCTTATAAAGCGTGCAACGAAAGATACCTCAGCGAAACGAATAGGCCACTTTGTGTCCGCATAAAGAACACCTAGACGGCATGGATAGCTTCAGACTAATTACCTCATAAGGCTCTCATAGGATACTAACGTATAACGGAGTAGATTTCGAACACGTAGTCCCCCACGCACAGAATCTCAAGCAGAAGCGCGTCATAGTTCAAAGGAGCCTCAAATAAATATCTGAGCATGAATTGCAGAGAGGAACGCCTCAAATAATATGTGATAAACAGTATATCAAAATAATATGTGATAAACAGTATATAATCTGTTAGTGATCTCTACCCGGAAGTCTCCACTTAACTCAGAGGAAGACTCATAAAAAGCTTATATTATGTTGAAGCTTGATTTTTGCGCGTGATGCCACTGAAATCCAGGTTTGTTGATTTTTTCCCGCGGAATAATGGAGGTGTTTGACCGACTGGATTGTGAACATTCTGATCTTTCCAGCCACTGGAGAAGGGAGAACCGCTGAAACGTCAGCTGTTCGAATGAATTTAATGATAAATATCCTCGTGCTTGGCTGAAATGGAAAAACAAAGGATCCAATTCCGTCTTCAATTCTTTCAAAAAGGCACTCTAGCGGGTCTGATTCAAAATTTTGTGGACAAAAAGTACTTCAGATCTAGAAATGGTTTACAGTATATGAGAAATTTTATGATAAGAAAAAGGTATTAAAATGAAGAAACATGTCCAGTTGAAATGAAAACTAAACGGACCAGAGAGATCATTTCTCTCTTAAAGTTTTCGCCACTCGAAGAACAAACTTAAGCGACAGTTATAAGTGGCTTGTTAGCATCTATAAAGTATAGGAATGTAATCAACCCACTAACTTATTCAGAAAGCTCTACTACATAGAACGGTCTATGATCTACGAAACGCAGAAGCTTTCGAAAATATGAAAGCGATAAATTAGATAGGATGTCTTTAGAAAAAATCTTCGGTGGTAAAATGGCGTCGAACACCGCTCACCCAGATGGCTGTCAAAGTGTAGGGCGTGGCGGGGGACACCCACGGTCGTTCGTGTAAATCGTGGACGTGGTGCATAGCAGCAGAATTTACAGCCGCTTGTCAACGACCTGATGTACATCCACGATAATGTCGATCGATCCCAGATTATTTACTGGGCCATCTCATGTTGATGAAACCTAGGAGCATTCATCATGGTGACTATGATACCTCACGTGTTTATATTCCCTTAACCCCGAACGGACGACGTGCACTAGCTGAGGTACACGATTGTTTGAAGGAATATCTTGCTAGAAAAAAAACTTTTACACACTTCTTAGTCATTCGAACGCTTGAATCTCTGCAATTTCAACAATATGTCGGATTTTTGAAAACGCACATTTATTACGTTGTAACGGCAAAAGTATAACTATGTTACGCACTCAGTTTGCTTTATTTGCTGGGCTGGTGCTTGTATATGGCTCTTCGGTAGACTCTTACTAATCGTTCGATAGCCCAAATCTCGAGAATTTCGATGCTTTAATTGGTTTTTCTTAGAGAGTAACAAAGGACTCTGTAAGATCGAAAAGAACATGAAGTTTTGCATTCAGAATTTTCATCATACAGAGAAGTAATATATGTATGAAAAACGTATGACGATGTAGAAAAAGTCATGGAGTATCAGAGTAGCATAACAAATATAAAGTTTTACTTTCCAAGTTGAGGAAAAACTCTAATTGAAGAACGAAAATCGCGCGCCTTCTGCAGGTTGTGCTGTGAGATTGACCAACTGCCGTTCCTCACGGTTTAAAGAGAACCTTCAACAGCATTACATTATGTCTGGGCATGTGTATGGGTGTAGATGTGTCACCTCAACTAACTTTCATTGAAAATCCACAGTGGAATTCATATAAAGAGCGGCTTCATGGAATACATCTAGAAAATGGCATTACATCAGCTTCTGATCCGTGAAACTGAGCGCAACTTTACGATATCCTGAAATTTTTTGATTGAAAAAAAGGCACTAGTGCTTAGCTACATGTGGAATTCATGATTGCGTTCTCGTGAAATCTAATGCATCATTCGTCATGGCTGGAATGCTGCTGTGTTTTCCATTGATTCATAGTATAATTCCGCTTACTATTTATTATACGCGCCATAAAATATGAAGGCTTCGATTTCATGCAATCAAGAAAAATTCGTTATGTTAAGCCATTTTCAACGCCCATCGTCTCATAACAAGATTTACGCAATGTTAACAAATGCTAAGATTTTTATTTTTGCATAAGGTAAGACGAGAAGAGAAAGAAGAAGAAAATGGTGATGAATAGGACCAAGATAAAGACAGAAGCGAAGAAGATGAAGGAAAAGTATGGAGTTGTTGAGCGAGACGATTTTCGAAGATATTGTGGAAAACATCAGAAAAAGTACAACGAAGTTGATGAAAGAAGAGGAAAGACGAATTAGATTGAAGGAAGATGGTAAAAAGTGCAAGCATAGCATTTTGGTAAAATGCTTCTGAAGACCTCTAAATTAGTACACATCTCCGAAGGAACCAAAAATCAGCAAACTCAAATTGAATCCAAACTCTAACAGTTTGCTGTGATGGTTTCTATCATCTAAATCTCGTTACAAGGTCATCAACGAGATCGAGATTCGTTTAGGGTTAGCTATATACGGTTTAGTGCTCGTTATGAGCAAAAAATTTTTCAAAATTCATACATATCATGATATGTTCTATAAAGTAATACTTTTAGGCTTCTATAAATTAATAGTTCAAAGATCGTTGAATGGACGACTGTACAGAATTGCCAGTTTGCATCCAGTTCGGAAGAAGAGATGGGAAGCCAGGCATAATGGCCATGTACGAAAATTTATTCCTTCTCATCAGGATGGTCTTATAAGCAGGACACGTTAAGAAATAGATAAACTGAATACTAGTTCGACTAGCATACTGAAACGATCTCCATACAAAAATCGAAAACATTCCTACAGACGAGAGACGAGCACCACGGGAACTTTTACAGGATTACCCTGGTGGTTGGTGTTTCTCCTCCTTTTCTTTTCCCAAGTCAAACCGACTACGAGTTGGATATGAAATCTTGTCATCGCACAGAAGATCCGTGTATCGAGATGACCTTTGATGAGATTGTTTCTGATTACGAAATACACCGATACAGTATGTCCACCTAGAGTTCTACGTAGTAGCAGTAAATAATCTTGTAGAAATACATGCAAAATATGTTTTATGAGCTCCGTTTCTCAAAAAAATCACTCTCAAATTTTCCAATAAATATTGTTTATTCTCGTAATCACTAGTGAACCTATAAAACAGCGATTACTCGTATTCATTGGGACATACAGATCATTGAATTACACCATATAGAACGACTAGAGTCTCAAATCGTTCCTGTAGCATCAAAGGGCTGGACTGCCAGGCCCGTTTACTTATGTGAGAAGGGTACGCCAGTCCTTGGTGTGTGTAGCCTCGGGAGTGCATCACCTTACCCTAAGGCTTTGAGGAGCTCATAAAGTTTTGTTAACATGTTTAGCATCAAATCCCATTTTCATGGTTATGGAAGGCATGAGTGGCCTAGGACGGGTTTGATACAGAAACTTGCACACATTATTGAATGGCATTCACGCCAGTGGGTGCCCCAAATATTTTATTTATAGGTCCTCATTTGTAATAGCATTGGTGGTGCAGCGCAACACGTAGGCAATCTCTTATTAATAAACTGATTTAGAGATGTTCCTCAAGAGAACACGGGGACCAGAGGCTTGGATAGAAGCCTGATTTTACCTTGACATATTGCGATTTAAGGCTTTCGATAGGGATTCTCTTCCACAAATAGTATCACAACAGCAACTGAGGCTGCAGAATTTATTGGCAATAGAATATCCTCGTTATCTGAATCTTCATCAACAGCAAAGAATTACTCTCCTATGTTGAATGAATACCATTCTGTTATTGACGGTCCATCAAAAAAGTGGATTTGCCTTGAGCAAAGATCCTCACTTCACTGATAACATAATTTATGCGCTGTGAAATAAGACCCGATCTTATTGTGATTTTCGCTGGAGAGAACCGACGTGAAAACACCGCCAAAGTGTTTATTGCAACATTACAATGGACAGCGGAGGCATTTTATCGGCAGAAAAATGCATTTTTTGGTGGAAAACTCTCATTATACTTCCATTCTGCCCTATCATATATTGAATGGTCCCATTATTACCTTCACACTTTGTTTCATCTGCCTTTTTTATCCAGTATTTCATTGCCAAAATGCTGCGGCTTGTTAGGGAATGTTCTAGTATATATAATCAGAAGGGTATAAAAGGGCACGCGAGTTGCGAGATAACTGACTGACCACAGCAAGGAAGACGGCAGAGCAGAAAAACACTGCCTTAAGAGCAGACTCAAGTACCGATCGGACTGTGCGCCACTGTTCCAAGCGCTTTGACGATGACGATATGAGCTGTTAAAGCCAACCTCACCTTCACAGACGAGTCACTTTTGACGAAGACACTCTCCACCACAATTTCAATATCTATCCGGGAGTTATATTATGGATTGGGAGCAGGCTATTTGATATGGCCATAGCACCGTCCATCATCCGAGAGAATTAGGTAACCGCATTTAACATATTTTGAGCTTTTCATGAGGTCTGTTGTGGCACTTATACGGTATACATGCGCTTCGGCATTACAACCTTGTCAGTTGCACGGTGTCTTTCGGTTCAATCGCTTCCGCGGAGAGATATCTCTTGCATTGAGGAGCTGACGCTGAAAGATTTATATGCGCCGTCAAGTGATCAAATCTGATCTCAAAGAAGATAAAATCAGTTTTGAGTGAGGTTTGAAAAAAACGCTGGGACTGAAAGGCACAACAATCTTGTTTTACCAGCCACGCAATAATTTCATCACTTGACGATGCGTATGAATAATTTGGCATCGGCTCATCTACGTAAGAAATATTTAACCGATTTTGCACTGTGTAGATGCCATAGAAGACCTCATGATAATCTCAAAATTTGTTATCAGAGAGCCTTATATTGCTATCGCACAGATGAGACTTTCTCAAATCGATTGCCACTGAAGATGAGTCGTGGATCTACTACGAGAGCAGTACGAGCCACACCTAATGGCTGCCTCACGAGAAAAGCCTGCCAGCCCAACCAAAGCCAAAGCCCAAGTTCCAAGCTCGAAGATTATGCTTTTGATTATACTCAATTTTCTGGGATTGGCAGGACATGCTGTTTTAGGAACTGCTCGGCGTGAAGAAATTCAATGTCGACGTCTACAGGAAAAACTGCGAAAGTTGGTCGCAGCAGTGCGAGAAAAGCGTCCGAGACAGTTCAGTGTCGTCGTCATCCGATATAACGCTCGAAACTCATATTGCAAAGTCGACTCATCATATTTTGTGGAAATTGGGCTGGACCCGGTACCACATTCACCATATAGCCCTGATATCGCTCCATTGGTTTACTATCTCTTCTGTGCCCTGAAGCAGCATCTGTGGGAGAAAAAATTGAGAGACCGCAATCAGCTCAAAAGTAACCTCACCGATTTCTTTAACCGCCAACTTCGTTCGTTCTAAGAGGAAGGCTTCCAATCTTCTCTCAGCAATTGGTTGTATATCATTAATCGTGATGGAGCATATATTTGCTGATCAGGTGATTTTTTCAGTAAACAAAAATTGACTTAGCAAAAATGTCGAGATGAGCAGGTAAAGATAGGACAACGGAATAGTCACATTTTCACATCTAATAGTGAAGCATAGACAACTCTAAAAGATTCATAGAGAAAGGAGTCCCAGTTTGATGGATTACTTTGTTCTGAGGTGTCTTCACGCAGGGCTTTTGATTTTTGAAAAAAAAATTTAAAGTCTAAAGAGTATAAAGCGCGAACACAAATTACATGACGAAAAAGAATTAATGGCTTTTATCGATAAAAGTAGATTGCACCTGCGAGATTTTGCGGTGCACAAGCATGTGACAGGTGTTGAAGTAGATTGCACCTGTAACATTTTTCGATGCAAAGTAGATTGCACTATGCAAAGGGTAGCAGTAGTGATACAATAAGCATAGAAGGATTAATCTTTCGACTTTGATCAGTCACTGAAGAGTGCGCCATTCACTCGACTTCGTCATCATCGTTAAGGGTTATCGAATGCATTTCTGGTCTTGAAAATTGCTCGCGGTCATCTGCTAATGTCTCAGGTCAGTGCTGCTCTCGCAGCCAGGTTTACTAACATCTAGTGGACCATGAAAGGATGGCTAGTGAGATTTGGGCTTCCGATCGAAGTACCGACCATTTTTGTTATGGACACAATGCACCTCTAACCACAGGGTCAGACGCTTCCCGGCAGCATCATACATCACTATATGTGCAATGCGAGAAAAATCTTTGAAAGAAGTGAACAGTCTCCTTAATGTATGGTTTTAAGTGAACACGTTCTATCGTACAACAAGGCTCGACTTTATGATTTAATAATTTCGGAAAACGATTCGAAAGAGAATGTATACAGAAGTACTGCGGCAGCATATCCGAATTTAAGCTTATTATCATAGCCACATTCCAAAGCCATCAAACCCAGAACTCAAAAGCTGATCGACTGCGGTCTATCCATGCAAAGTAGCACATTTATTCAACTCTTATTAAGCAACGCTCTTTTACCCTATTTTTTCTGAGTGGGCAGCCGAAATTCACTAGTAATGTGGACCCCCAAACATAACTTTTATTCTTATGTTTTTATTTTTGTAAACGTTCTTCTAGACAATCAAATGCGTGATTTCTTTCGTTTTTGGAAGTTTCTTAGATGATTAGGTGCGCAATTTCTCTGTGTAATTTCTTCAACGAACCTACTTATATTCCAAGTAAGAAGTTTTGTCCTTCTAGGTATATTAATAAAGATGAAGACATTGCCAGCCCCGCGAACGTGACCGGATTGATAGATCAGTGCGTATCAGAGGCAATTTTAATAATTCCATTATACGTAACCATTAAGTAGATGTTGGATAGGAAACTTCGTGTTCAATTTATATTCTGATTTTCGCCTCTGAGCTGAAATATTCGAGTTTCCTTGATTTGATGAAGATTGAAACAGCATTCTTGTTGATGTTCCTGTGAATAGGAATCTGACCCTAGAGTGCTCGTACTTAGATTGGACGAGGTGGAAATTTAAAAAATCAAGACAAAATATCTTTACTGCCTTCAATAACCACTCGTAAAGACAATGAATAATACCCATCGACCAAATTCAGTTGGCAGTAAAGAAAAACCTAATCTGATTTCGCAATTACTAAAGCTCTATTTGCTCAAAATTCAATGGAGGGATTACTGTACTTGATGGATTCGTAGCTAGCAGTGTGAAGATATGACTGCATACATCTGACCGCCTCTGGCTAACAATCGAAATGTCAAGAATATAGCGGATATATCAACAATCAGATGCGAACGTGCTCGGTTTCGAAAGGTCAAACCATCTTATTGAAACTTGGTTTTTTGGCCTACTGCTCTGTGAACTGATATCAACTGTTCACGACCGATGTGCACCATTATATACATGTGACATATGCCCAACTCTTCAGTAAGTTTTTATGCTACTGTAAGTTGTCATACAAAAAATGAGAAACGATATTAATAGCAATTGATCGCCGACGCTCGCAGAAATATCTTGTTACTGTCCTCTTTGGTTATCAAAATCGTCTTCATGACGAACCGTTTCCGTAACCTGTTGACTTTACGAAAATGTATCTCTCTTGCGTTTGAAAAGGCATTCTATTTTCCTTCTTTTTGTGCTATCTATGAAAGTATGACTTGTTTCGAGAGATCCTTTCATTATTACTTGAGCCAACATGTCATGTGATATGGTAAGGGCTCTTGTACAGCGCGATACACGTGTTTCGTCCTTACAGACTCTTCAGTTGGGCAGAATCCATCGTCTTTCAATCTTTTATAAGTCAGTTCTCTCTGGAGCCCTACTCTCTCTAGAGAGAGCTATCGGGCTGTACAGGAGCCTTTACCAGACCACATGACATGTTGGCTCAAATAACAATGAAAGGATCTATTGAAATTTGAGCGTGCTCTTAATAAAACACTCGATGAAGGTATAACTTGTTTATTTTACTGGGAAGAGATAGTCCACTGTGTGGTCTCGTTTGAATATGATGGCCTCGCACCCTCCATAAATGCTCGTCAACATACGCAGTGTGCTGTATTATAATGATAATGTTCGTGATGAATACCAAAGGAAAAATCATGAGTCAATGGTGTAATGAATTCACTGACCCTTGCAACTAGCTAATGCAAATGGGAAAACCCTGCATGTAGAGTCATTTTCACTAACGCAGCAATATGATCTCAATAAAAGTCATTTGCTAGGAGAAACAAAAGTCAGCAAGACCATAGAAGTTCAGAGTTTACTTTGGCTGATTTCTCTTGGCACATATATCCGTTTTCCTATACTTACTGCAATTATTCGAATACTTTTTGCAACTAGGAATTTACAAAAACCTTTTTCAACTCAGCTGTATGAAAGTAATGTTTAATGTATTATTTTATACTATATTATGATAGTGGGGGCGCCGTGGCCGAATGGAGGTGATGTTGGACGCGGTACGCGCGGAGCCGAGCTCCACCCCCACCTCTCTTCGACAGTCAACAACAACGTCCTGTGGATCGCCACGGCAAGGCTATCCTCGAGATTGCAGGGAGACTCGCTCAAGCAGTAGGCGAAGACGCCGTTCAAGAAGAAGAAGAAGAAAAAACAAGTGAATGCTAAAAGCACTGGGCTCCAATCAGTGTCAAAAAAAAACAAAAGGCACTGTGATGACGGATCAAATAAAGTGCTTGAACATAATGATAGTAGCGAAATGATATGTATATGTAAGCATATATATACATATATAGGCACATATATGGATGTATATGTATACATCAACGTGGTCCCTTCTGATTAGGAGGGAACAAACGAAAAACCGATCTCATTCGTTGCAGAGAAACTTTTCAATAAGTGTTAGTGAGCCTTTGAAAGCTGAGACATAAGGCTATAGCTCAACTTCCCCGGTTTTCCAAAAAACCTCTGTATAACGTTATAGCATCCATATCAAAAATTATGTTTCACACTCGCCTTTCGTCTTCATTTTTATCACACGTATAATCCGCTGGAAGCCGATAAGCATATCAGTGTGTAGAGAAAATTTTGTAGTATCTTATTCAATCGTTTTATCTAGAGTTTCTTCCAGAACAGAGAAGAAATTTCCAATTGAATAACTAAATGTCGATCGTCTCGCCTCGCCCCGCCCCTGCCACGCTACCTGCCACGCTACCTGCCACGGCTTTCGCCTTGTCGAATAGCCTGTAAACAACGCTACCAGAAAAGTAAAACTCGGTCTTATTCTTCCTACTAAACGATAAATCCAGAAAATAAGCACAACGCCAAAATCAGAAAACATTACGCTATCAGGTGATTATTAGCAGTCCAAAGAAAGAGCTCCGTCTGGGGAGGTTCCAGACACAATTCAAAATATCAGTCGAATTTATTAAAAAACTTCTTAGAAAACAAACACATTTTTGGGTTGGAGCTTGTGCTTCACCGTGAATACTAACACTCTGAGGAAGGAGTTTAGTCCAGCGAAATGTAAGCGATATAAAAAAAAAACAACACGTGTTCTTATGAAACATGGTATCATTAAATGTTACACCATGATAAAGAGTGTTCTGAAAAACGGCGAAGTGGCGCTGTAGTCTTAAGTCTCGGTTTTCAAATGGTTACTAACGCTCTTATGATAAGTTCTTCTCCAGCGAATGAGATCGATTTCTTATCTGTTCTCTCTTGATCAGGAAGAACCATATATATAAAATATATATATATATATATATATATATATGTGCATATATATGTATATATAATGCATATGCATATATATGTGCATAATTAATTCGCCAGTCACTAGCTGCTTATTTCGTGAGGTGACTCTCGATCCTCTTTCGCAAACTTTACTCAAATTTGTAACACTTTCGCAGATTTTTCTTGTCAAACAATTTCTAAATATAAATAAATGAATAGATAAAAAACAAATAAATTCATATATGTATATATACTCTTCCTCGTCCGTGACCCCCGCCCCACACTAAGACCTGCACCGTAGCAAGGAGGGAGGCGTATGCGATGATGACAGATTAGCCTGAGGTATGATACGAGGTCACGCGTTATTACGAGGCACTCCTCTTTGCGGTTTATTTTTGGGCCTTTACTGTGTAACCAAAAGGCTTCCAAAGTTTTACGCGAGGTTGTTTTTAATCCCTGTGCAGGGACCGTGAAATTAACGTCAAAATCTGCTTCTTTATGCTTTTGTACCTTTTGCGTAAGATATTCAAACTGTCGATAATTTTTCCCTGAAGCGTTAACTGGATGTTCCATGAGCTTTATCGTGGATTTTCAAAGAAGCAATTTTAGAGACTTCCACTGTATTTAGTATAAGCTCCTGCCGTTGTCTTGGATGATTCAAAGATCTCTCACTCAGTATTAGGAACCCTGGAAAAAAAAATATATATATATATATATAAATATATATATATGGGCGCTGGATATTTAGACGGCCCGTCATCATTGGTAGTGCAAGCCACACCGTGGTTTCCGATCGTTTTCTCTCGCACAACTGTCGTCTAAGGTGGTGGTGTACTTGAGCATGACGATGTACACTAGGCGGAATCCGTGATCCTTAATTCGTTGCCATCTGCGGATGCAGATGGTTGACGTTGGCCACAAAAACGTCCGCCCATCGTCTGGATAGTTTTCAAGAGGCCTGCATTCCTTAGGAGTCCATTCCACTGCTCATTTCGTCTATCTATAATCTGTTCTTATTATTCGACTAGACCTCTGGTTGCGCTATCGATATATAATACTGGACCACGAAGGGATAGGTTTCAAACATTCGAGCTGCGCGAGGTGGCTAGACGTTGGGGGTACCGATTAAATTTGAGTAGACATACTTTGAGCGCCCCGTAAGTGGTGTGCAGATTTCTCAACGTGGTTGCAGTAACAGCCTACTTCTCTGCTACATAATAAAGCGCTGGGAAGGTTTCCTGAATCGAAAATGTGAGCACGGAGTTCAGAGTCCCTTATTTGGTCGGTGGCTTCTTTAAGAGACCCAGTTGCGGCCCATGCTGCTCTCTTTCTTTTTTCTAATTCCTTCTACATGTTGTTCTTCATGTCCATCGAACGTCTAAGGTGCACATACGAGGTGGTTCGCTACGCGGCCTTCTTTTTATTTTTGAAATTCTTTTTGTGACGTTGTAGCAGAAAGAAAACATTTGTGACTTACACACGCTCATATCTCGCAGGACAGAAATGCTTCCTTAAATTATAGGCCACCATTCAATAGCGTAATTTCGACCATTCCAAGATTGTGCTTATTACCTAGAAAGATCGTCTCAGTGCACTATAACAGGGAAAATAATATTGAGTTTCCCACACGCCACGCGTGTGTGTGTTTGCTAGTGTGTCGGCCGCATCTCTGCTTGCCGTGGACTCAACACGGCGTTCCGCGATCGATCGATCGATTGATGTATGCAATGTGCAGTGTAGTTTTTGTTGCATAATGGCGAATTTTTCTCTTCTTCGAAAGAAACTCCAGATAAAACTTACCATTCTGATACTACAAGATTTCTTCTACACGTTCATGTGCCTTTCGTGCTTCCAGCGAGGCAATAGTGAAAGCAAGCAGCCGATGTAAAAAAAAAACAATTTTATTTTGAATGTTACAGCGTTATAAAAGAGTCTCATCGAAAAATGTTTACATGGCTCAGTAGCCAGAGATTTAAGCTTTCGATTGGTTACTAACACTCTTATGAAAAGTTCTTGTCCACCGAAAGGGATCGTATCCTCGTTTTTTCCCGGATAACATACTTGTACTAAGAAAAAAAGGCTTAGGAACCAAAAATAGCAAGTAAGTTCTTGGCTCGAGTGACAGCAGAACAGGAGCTCCGGTGGTGCAGTAGTTAGAGCGCACATCCCGAAAAGTGAGACCCAAGTTCGACTCCCGCTTGCGGTTGGTAGTTTTGCACATCCTTAAACAATATTGGACATACAGTTACTACATCATATCACATATAAACGCCTTGGATGTTATGGACCCAGCTGCTAGTGTACATATTCTTCTTATGACTTGTAGATCAGCAATGACAGTCAGTCAGTTGGGAATTGATCAGCAATGAAGCAATCACTTTATACTTTATCTGACCCGCTCCACATTTCTTGCCGGCCGGACGTTCTGGCGGAGGGGATCGTGCGACGCGTCGAGAATCACTAGCCACTCCGCTACGAGTCCTCCGCCCCCCCTCCCCCCCACTAATGTCATAGAGCGCTCTAATTGCGTTTTATGCGCTACACGGTCAACACCGTGGCTTGGCTGCTTGCCAAATTATTCCTCTGTTGCGCTAACAAGCTTTTATCCTGGTTTGTTTTATTTCTTCCTATGTATTTCTTACCGGATTTTTGGCTTCATTTGGTTGTTAATAGAACTTTTAATATGCCTGGCAATCATTTTTTGAGCCATGCATGTCAGTGGTCTATTGAAGAGGGCTGACTTATAGAGCCCGATACACGTATCTGTATATATAGCTCTGTAAGTCAGCCCTCTTTGATGGACCACTGACATGCGTGGCTCAAAATTTTGATATGCCAAGCATATTGAAATTTGAGCTTTGGTCTCAAGAAAACACTCGAAACGATAGATATATTATAAAACTCTTTTTTGACGGACTGATTTTTTTTTTGGCGGCCTTTGTAAAGAGGAGCCGCATAGGAGCAAAAAAATCCGAAGAAATATGCGAATTATTCACAAGGAGATCGAGCGAAAATCATCCTAGTATTCTATTTTAATACTTATTTATTTAGACTATTTAGTGGAATTTTTCTATTTGTAGCAATTTTACAATTTGTGTTTATTTTACTTATATTACAATGTTTATCTGTATTTATCATATTTGTCTGTATTTTTGTAATTTTTATTTGTATTCACTTGTTATCTGCCATTTTTATTTTTATTTTATTTTATTTTTTATCAAACCCAATAATGTAGAGAAGTGTGCAAAAACGTTTGCGTCGACCGGGACTTGAACCCCAGATCTTACGCGTTCCTTAGGAAGAGACGTTGTAGCGTAGAAAGAGTGGAGTGGAGAACGAGCGTCGGTGATGCAGTTTAGCCCATGCTCTCGGAAAGAGTAAGATCTGGGTTCGAATCCCGGCTGACGCAAACATTTTTGCACACCACTCTACATCATTGGGTTTACTCAGAACATCATAGCACCGCAGTCGGCGGTCAAATAAAAATACTTTTCGGTTGATTATCTTTTATTGTTTTTATTTTTTAGCACAGCTTAGCACTTTATTTGATCAGTCATCACCGGTATTTTTCTTTCACTGTGCCAATCGCAGGACTTCTAGCATTCAATTTATTTTTCGTCTTCTTCTTCAACCGGGTAGAATAATAGTTGAGCGAATGTCCTTGCAAAGTCGAGGATGGCCTGGCTGTGGCGTTCCATAGGATGTTGTTGTTGACCGCCGGAGAGTGTTGGGGAATGGATCTCGACTGCACGCGCGCGCGCCGTCACGAGCGTCATAACCACTCGGCCATGCCGCCCCATTTTTATTTTTATTATGTCGTTTATTTTTTATTTTTTTATTCTTATTTACTGTTTATTTTCTATTTGTGCAGTACAACTTGCATTTTTCTCGAGGGATATCTAAGAATAGCAAGTTTTCAACGATTTTATCTGGGAACTCGAAGACTTGCGTCGATAACTATCGCTACGCATTCACAGGAGGACAAACCTCGCATGAAAATGTTGTTACCCATTTTTGCTGAAGACGATTTCAAAGATGTCAGGCTGTGTGAGGAAAACGTGTTTTGGTAAAAAACGAACAATCGAATAGATACTAGATTAATTCTTATTTAATTAGAGTGGCATGGTCGAGTGGTTGCGATGTTGGTTACGGCGCGCGTGGAGCCGAGCTCCGCTCCCCAACACTCTTCGGCAGTCAAAAACAACGTCCTATGGAGCGACGCAGCAAGGCTATCCTCCAGATTGCAAGATTTGCTCGGCGAGACTCGAACCCACATTTCACTATATGCTAGTGCGCGAGCTTTAAGTCGTTGCACTATGGCGCTCGTTTAGTCAATCTAGTTGCTTTAGTCATCTACCGAAGGTCGTCTAGCAGTTTGATTATCATTATTGGGGCTCTATGGCCGAGTGGTTATGGTGCTCGTCGCGACGCGCGTGGGGCTGGATCAGATCATAAGGCGGATCAATGAAGTGTCCATAGTAGCTTATCGTTATTGGTTTATTTATATATTAAAAACAAAGTTTTACATGTCTATTGATACCATTCGCAAAAGAATTGAGTGGTAAGCAAAAATTCGAGCTCAGACAGGAGTTGAACCAGCGTTCAATCCATACCGGGGCGATGGTGTAGTGGTAGTGTCTTCGGTATGGATGAAACGCTGGTTCAAATCCCGTCCGAGTTCGAATCTTTTTCCTTGCCACTCAGTCCTCTTGGGAATGTTTGAAACATCATAACACCGCGAAAAGGCAGTAAATCATTAGGAATCTTGGAATTATTCAGTATTACTTTGTATGTTTTGTAAACGAGATATCTTTTGATGTAAAGTGGTGTGCAAAAACGTTTGCGTCAGGCGGGATTTGAACCCAGATCTCACTCTTACTCTTTCTCTTTCACACCGTAACCGGTTGGCTGTTGACAGATAACGCGTTGTAGCGTAGAGAGAGTGGAGTGCAAGACGAGCGTCAGTGGTGCAACGGTATAGCACATGCTCCCGGAAAGAGTAAGATCTGGGTTCAAATCCCGGCTGACGCAAACGTTTTTGCACGCCACTCTACATCATTGGGTTTGTTTAAGCATCATAACATCGCAATCAGTGGTCAAATAAAGATGATTTCCGATTGATACATCTTTTATTTTTATCTTTTTGATAGCTTCTCTATGAAGCATAGTTGCGCATGGGATTCGCCAATGCACTTCATTGACTTGTACTGTAGAAGTACAACGATACTGCTATCTGATGTAATCTTTTCACTGTGCCTGGTTATCATTTTTGAGCCACGCATGTCAGTGGTCTGTCAAAGAGGGCTGACTTCAGATCCTGATACGCAAAAGACGAGTAAGGGTAACTGCCCGACTGACGAGATCGCAAGATCGAAACACGTGTATCGAGCTCTATAAGTCAGCCCTCTTTGATTGACCACTGACATGCGTGGCTCAAAAATGATCACCAGGCATATTGAAATTTGAGCTGTCGTCTTGAGATAACACTCGAAGTGAAAGTTATAGTCTTTTCACTCTTATCACTTCCATTAGGTCGTTCCATAGCACTTGAGTAATAAAGATCAAATATATTAACCAGAGGTTACTGAAGCTGCATGATTTTGGTGTCGTTCAAAGGCGCATTTTCTTGTGATAATTTTGGTTTACAAGTTGCCCATATTTGCTTCAGGATGTAGCTGTCTTGGGGACAAATCCGCTGGCTAGTCAGGCACGATTGGCCATAGGGGGAAATGCTACAGAAGCGGCACGCAACATCAAGAGAGCTTAGGGAGATGATACGGTTGTCAGACGGACCGTAGGATGTGGTTTGTGAAGTTCAAAGCTGGACCGAACAGTCTGGAGGATCAGTCGCGCTCGGGCCGACCCGGGTTTGTCCATAAAGCTTCCTATGGATGGCCTGAGCGCGACTGATCCTCCAACTGTCCTCTCCAGCTTTGAACTTGGCGAACCACTTCCTAGGTGTATTTTCTGCAACCCTGTCACCACCACAAGCACTATAGAAGTGCCATAACAGTCCTCGTGAAGGCTCAAGATATCTTATTCATTTTATAGTGAACGTGCCTTGGTGGTGTAGTGGTAGAGCACGCGTCCCCCGATAGGATGCAACGCGGGTTCGATTCTCGGCTGAGGCCGCGTTTTTGCTCATCACTCAGTTCTCTTAGGTATATAGGAAACATAATAACATTGCAAAATGCATTGAAATACTATTATTGTCGAGTATTAGTAATTGGAATAGCTGTCAGCTCAACTGGGTTTATAAAGCGAAATCGCATACCCGACCAAACCTGTCAAAGGTGGGTGGCTGATAGCTAACATTGAGATGTTGAAGAATGAGCGGTTTGGCAAATGTGTCTCAGTGGCGTAGTGGTAGAGCACGCGTCCCCGGATAGGATGAAATACGGGTTCGGTTCCCGCCTGAGGCCGCCTTTGGCTTACCACTCAATTCTCTTAGGTATATAGGAAACATCGTAACAATGCAAAATGCATTAAAATACTATTAATTCCGGACATTTTATAGTATTAGTATTACGAGTCCCGACACCCTGTCGCATCATTGATATCGGGCTTAGCTAATTGTTTAATCCATATTTTCATATCGTAATCCTTAAGTCCGACTCTATTAATCTCAATATTCGAAAGTTTACGGTTTTTCTTCCAAAAAAGGAGATCAAAATTGTCGAACGATGTCGAACGAAAAATCAAAAACGTGGAAAAGAAAGAGGAAAAGCTATAATTGTTCTACGTTGTCCAAGCATTTGAATCGACTCTATTGTTATACTATTATTTAGTAGATTTCAGAGATTTTAATGCAGAACGAGTTGTTGGATCCCGGTCTGTCACATGGACTACTACAGCATCTTGATCTTCCGCCGCAGCCAGTGTCCGGTCCTTTATCGGTAAGACGGCTTGTTTCTTTTACCCAGTATTGAGGTTTAATCTATAAGTGTTGCTTCGCCTTTTCAAAGTTGATAGTGTCGTCATAGTAAACGAACGCATAGTTAGTTTATGCGGATCTTTTCCGTTATCTGTAATCATTTCCAGCACATCAGGACAGCTCGAATCCTGTTTCTTTTTTCAGAATTTCAGTGATCTCTGTGTAGCTTTAATCTCGGCAATTTTTATGTTGTGTTTCAGCTCTAAAGTGGTCTTTTCAGCGCACTGTGGCGGCAAAAAAAAAACTTATGTTTCACACTTGTCGCGTCTTGACACATTTTTCTGAACACAGTTTTTTTTCTAGACTTTCAGTAATCTCGATAATTCGAGTCTCGCGTATTTCAATGCTGAGATTTTTATTAGAAAAGTGTTCATAGAATAATTCCAAAAAAGAATGTCTAAAGCCTAAACGAGGTTGATACGCCAGGGCCATACAACGGTGTTTCGGAGGTTTCGGCCTCCTCGTCAGTGACCCCCGCCCCACATCAAGCCCTGCATTGAAGCAAGAAGGGAGGCGTATGTGGTATGTGGTGATGGCATAGTGTACAATGACACTGGTCCATCACCACTTTTTCAGTCGATGGATTTCGGCTGTTAGATCAAAATTGATCCATAAGATCGATTGTTTTTGGAACCTCGCTATACACATTCGAGGTAATTTCAAAGGAAGAATGTCTAAGGTCTTAACCCAGGTTGGTAAGCCAGGGCCATACACAGGTGTTTCGGAGGTTTCGGCCTCCTCGTCAGTGACCCCGCCCCACATTATCTGATCTAACAGTGTACAATTTTGATCTAACAGCCGAAATCCATCAACTTAGAAAGTGGTGATGGACCAGTGTCATTGTACACTATGCCATCACCACATACGCCTCCCTCCTTGCTACAATGCAGGACTTAATGTGGGGCGGAGGTCACTGACGAGGAGACCGAAACCTCCGAAACACCGGTGTATGGTTCTGGCCGTACCAACCTCTTTTGCTTTGGACATTCTTTTTTGGAATTATTTTCAATGTTTATTGCGAGGTTTCAAAAACAGTCGATCTTATGGATCGTCCATAGAATGTTTTAGCAGCGGAAATAAGAGCACTCTTCGGCATTCGAAGTCATACTGCTTGGAACGGCCTGATCGATCGCGTAGCGCGACTCCTATTATCTATTTCTTGGTTTTCTTTGCGCTTTGAGAAAAATTTCGATGAAATGTTCAATTCTGACATGTCAAGATTTCATCTGCACGTTCGTATGCTTTTCATGCATAGACTAAGACTTATTAGCTAGTTTATGTGGCAATATAAAACGAAATTGGAAAGCCTAAGCCCATATAACGATAGAACAAAGTCTCTTCTAGAAGTGGCATACAAAACCCTGGAAATCTCTAAGAGACTAAGAAGACATTTCCTATCAAATGACAAGATGGCGCACTATAACGTGCATTGCGTGTGGAACTCGACTTTATTTGCATTGCTACTGCCTAGTAAAAAAGTTTTGCTGAGAAACAAGCACACTTTCGAAGTCTACGAGATCAGAACTTTTGAACGATTGCTGAAAGTCACCTGAACAACTCTGTACCCTTGTAGTGGAAAAACCTCTACAATAAATGATCACCGATGAAGGAAAACTACTGCTTTTACTTGTGTAATTGATAAGAGCTTTTTTTTTTACTTCGCTTCCTTAAAGTGGAGATGTGATGGTATAATTATATTGGTATGCCTGATAATCATTTTTTGAGCCACGCATGTCAGTGGTCCGTCAATAAGGGTTGACTTACAGAGCCCGATACACTTGTTTCGATCTCGCGATCTCGTCAGTCGGGCAGTTACCTTTTCTTGTCTTTTGCTAATCTCTGTGGGAGCTCCAGTCCCCACACTAAGAGTTAGCGACGACGAACGTTTTACACTCTATGTCCCTCACCGAACATAAAGTGTTGTACACTCGATTGCTCTTGGCTGGTATATTCAATATTATCATATATTTCGTTTCGAGTGTTATCTCAAGACCACAGCTCAAATTTCGGTATGCTGATAATCATTTTGAGCCAGAATGCGATGCAAATTGTGATGCGTGGCTCAAAAAATGATTACCAGGCATATTGAAATTTGAGCTGTGGTCTTAAGAAAACACTCGAAACGAAAAATTACATTGGTACCTTTTAATTTTAGGCGACAAATGAATATTCGACTCATTCGCTGTGCAAGAATTTTTCATAGGAGTGTTAGTAATCATTTGAAAGCTTGAATCTCTGGCTGGAGCCGTACGTAATCGATTTTTTAAGGTACTTTTTATGACGCTGTGTAATTCAAAATTAGATTGTGTTTCACCGACCCCGCGTTTTGTTTTTATTTCGCTTATATCTTTCTGGTCAAAACTACTTCCTTGCAGTGCTAGTACTCTCTCAGTAACACTAGTCTCGAGCAACTCGAAGATGTGCTTGTTTTTGGAAAGCTGCTTTGATAGCGCTGTAGGAGATAGAAAACATTTGTATTTTACACCTCGCCGGACACAGCTTTTTCTTTAGGCTATTAGTAATCATTCGATAGCGTAGGTTTCACTGATTTCAACGCTGTGCTTATTTTATGGAAAGACCGTTTAACTGTGGTGTAACAGGGATAATTAATTCTCATTTCACAAATTCTACGCTTTGTTTACCGGCTAATCTTCGAGTAGGGGGCGGGGCGATCGGTCGATGATCTGATGGGTTAGACATGTGGGGTGTAATTTGTTATTCAATTGGAAATTTTTCTCCGCTTTGAAAGAAAGTCCATATAACACGGTAGACTCAGATACTACGAGATTTTATTTACACTTTCATATGCTTTATGTGCTTTCAGCGATCTATACGGGTGATAAATATGAGCGCGCTCATGTGAGGTGATTTTGGATTCTACAACGTTATAAAATGATAAAGGACAAAGCTCTCGGCGTTGATCAATCCCTGAGGGATGCGCAGTGCATTCGACTTCAATTTTCAACTTCGTTTGAGGTGATTGAATGCACATCTGGCCTTTACCATGACTCGCGGTGGCCTCCCGCTGAGCCGAGTCAGTGCTGCTTATCCTCCCAGACAAGTCTGAAACTTGTCTGGTACCAGTTTACCGACCTCGGAGGGATGGATGGCTTGGTGAGCCATGAGCGCGGGATCGAATTAGTGACCTCGTGTGCGAAGCAGGGCACCTCTAACCACTGCGCCACATGCGCTCCTACAACGTTATATGGTGGTCCTTTCGAAAACCCGCCCACTTTGGTTTCTAGCCGGAGATTCAAGCTTTCGAATGATATTAACACTCCTATAGAAAATTCTTGTACAGCGAATGAGTTCGGATTGTTATTTGTTCATTCATAACCAAGAATTACCCATATATATATATATATATATATACATACATATATATATACATATATATATATGTACATATATACATATGCAAATATTTGTATGTATATAGGTGTGTATGTATATATGCGTATATACATATGTATAAATATTATATATATATATATGTATATATATATATATATATGTAAGGATCCTGAGCGGTATGCTAAGCTCTTATGCTCAGGTGGGATTTGAGCCTTCGTTTCAGTCATATTGGGCGCTACATCATCAGGTCGCTGTTTTCTTCGGTTTAACTTCGTTCATCGACTTTGTCCTCACCTAATTATAGCTTTCGACTTTTTGCCGCCTAGAAATTTGAAGTAATAGTTGGAATACATCGAAAAGGCGTTGGGATTATGTTTTTGCGATCATTTCCCGCCTATTTTCCCGATAATGGCTGATAAATGTTAAGATGTTTTTCTTACCGTTGAAAAGTCCTCTAACGTACTGTAAGGCCGTTGCTCTAATGAGAAATTGTATGCCCATTTGAAGCGTTTTTGTTATACTGCTTCAACAGTAATCTTGTGATACTACAAGTAATGATAAAAAAAATGGTGGTTTCGATGGTGTAGTGGTTGGACTCTTCCTCGATGTGCATGGATCACAGGTTCAACTCACTCCTGAGGTCGAAAGTTTTGCACATCACTCAGCATCCCTGGATCTATACACATTAGTGGTAATCCACTAATCTGGTCCTAAGAATGCTATAATCATTAAGTGTTCTATTTTGTTGGAATGCGCAGCACTTTTCGCATCAAATGTAGCAGGTGAGCCCTTGAAAAAGGGTATTCACGGGTGCGAAGCCCGCTTGGGATTCCGAGTTTTGCCCATATCTGCTTTCTTTCGGCCATGGCTTACTGGCTGTGACCCTCGCTTCCCAGCGTGGAAACGGCACCTCCACCTCCCCCTTCCCCCTCGCTCGGCACCCGTCCATCGGGAGGACGGTTCCTCGTTCGATCTCCTACGACAACACTTCACTGTAGTTTTTTTGGTGTAGTCTCCTTGTTTTCATGACAATATGCTTCAATCACTGGCACAACAAATCACACCGTAACACAGGCGAGCAATGTATATATAACATAATAAATTGTGGTAAATAAATTATTGATCGCTTGTTTTACAGTATCAATATATGAGACATGGTTTGATTTGATGTGCCAGTGATCCGAGCATATTGAAGTGAAAACAAGAAAATGATACCAAAAAAAAACTATCCGTGAAGTTTTGTGATAGGGGATCGAACCAGCAACCTTTCCCGATGGACGGGTATCGAGTGACAGAGAGGAGTGAGACAGACAGTGATTGCCACGCTGAAGTTAGAGTCGCGGAGAGGGGAGTGGTGGGTGGTTGGAGCCGTTCTCACGCCGGCGATAAGAGCTCTTGCCACTTAGATATGCGCGGTTTGGTTCCGCGGAAATTAAATGGTTAAGATCATATAGTGTCATGGAAGGAGTAATGGGCACTAAGTGAAAGTTGGAACCTTGTGAATTCGATCATAGCTTCACTTCAGTCGATCCTGAAGTGCGATTTATGCTCCTCAGATCATTTCCGTTGGTGGGTGATTACTATAGAGTTGCCTGAGAAACGTGGCTGAAAATAAGCAAAGCAAGAGTTCCATCGGTACAGTATATAGGACGTGAGTTCCTGGAAAGAGAAGACACGGGTCTGAAATCGACCTCAAATTCTGAGTACTGCTAAGAAATTTCCAGTATTGTTGTCATATAGGAAGAGGTCAATCTTAGTATCATGTAGTTTTGTGAGGGCTTCTAGAGATCTAATCGCAGCGGACGGCTTTTTGTTTTTCTTCACTACAGAAACCATACCCAATTCGTCGAAATTGGACCTGATCTACTTTTTGAGTTGGGATGAAATTTAGCTCTTTGGGGCTCTGGGGTACCGCAGCTAATCACTGCGCGCGCGCGCGTTTTTCGTAATCTAGGATGTGTTTTCCGTTATGAAGAAAACTGTGCAAAAAAAGGTTTTTTGAGATATTTTGAAACCCTAAAATTTTTGTTCTTGATTCCTCCCATGGTTTCGATCCATGCAAAACTCTTGTGTGCGCGTATAATTCACGTATGTAAAGTAATTTTCTTCTCGCCTTTACAGTGCTCTATAAATTGTTTTTCGAAAGTTAAACCAGTCTCAAAGTCACTGAGAGTGAAGCTCTGGATTGAGAAAATGCAAGTCTTACAAAAAAAAAGTGCGCGGCGAAGACGAAGCGGGTTTTTTCTGGTTAAATCGATCGCGCTGCACAAGAACTTTTCATGGGAGTGTTACTAACAGTGAATTGCCCAAAGTCCACCTTGGTCACAGATGAGAATTCAACTTATTCTACCTTCTGCGTTACAGAGAAAAGGTCTTTTCAGGATATAAGCAGAGCATTGGAATCAAAAATGATCACGCTAACGTATGACTACCGATAGTGCAAAGAAAGAGCTCTGTCCTGCGAGAAACGTGGAGACTGAGAAAGAGTTTTGTGTGGATTCTACAGCGTTATAAAAGGGCTTTTGAAAATCGGCCATCTGGGCTGTAGCTAGGAATCTAAGTTTTTGAATGATAACTAACACTCCTGTGGAAACTTCTCCAGCTAATGAAGTCGGTTTTGCATTTGTTCCATAATAATCAGAGGAGTCATGAAGCGTAATCTTCTATTATTGCTACAGCTTATTAAGAAGACGTCTTCAAAAGCCAAAAGCAGTGTTAGAATCGCCGAGATTTAAGCTATCGAATTAGTGCTAAAAGTCTTGTGGAGAAGCTCTGCTGGCGAAAATAGTATACGCGTGTGTGATATATCATACACGCGGTCCCCAAAAGGTGAGTGCTTTTTGATTTTTCTTTTCGTGTTTCAGCAAACACCAAGACCAGCAGATGCTCTGCATGAAAAAGTGGATCCAAATCGAGCTCGAAAGGTTACGTGGTTATCTTCTGAACAGCTCGTGTTTGTTAAGTTTCTACCAATCGATAATCGATTAATGGCATCTGATATGGATTTAGGTGGCAGAAGTTTTTCTGACAGCTGGACATGCATTTCAAAAGCTTGGAGATCTGGCAATGCAGCTCCATATGGGGCCTTCTTCTCTATCGAGCGAAGAGTTAGCATATTTTCATTACTTTAGTGCTGTAAAACGTTTCAAATTGGCTTTTATTCTTCCCTTTCCGGACAGCAGTTGATCGATTTTTGCAAATGGCGCGCGGTTTTTTTTTTATGTAATAAGGAATTTTCTCACCGTAGAAGAACTACGTCTTTTAGTATTACTCGAACAAGATGATTTTCACTACGCGCTCGTATACATTTTGTGTGTATGTAACTCGCATCTACGGTGAAAATTCCGAGTGTGAAACGTAATCTTTTTAACTTCTTACAGCTCTCTATGAGGGCATAATCAAAACCAAATTTAGCTTCGAAATCATCGAGACCTGTGCTATCGAATGAGTATCAATCAGTATAGTCTAATGGTTAGCTATCCACAAACCTTAGCCAAGCAAACAACTCTGAATCATACCTTCACTTTCGGCTGTTTGTATAGAGCTCGTTTGAAATAGTAGCAATCTGATAACAGTTTTTGAGTCGTCTATGAGGTATGATATGACACTTACACAATGGTAGACACGTGTTTTTTGCCATTTCAGCTTAATCAGACCACGATGCCTTTTGGTTCAGCCAATCCCTTGCAGGAGATATACCCTCTACTTATAAAGGATTTGGCGCAGAATTATTTAGGAAGAGTATGTCGAGTGATCAGTTCACCTGACACTGCAGTGACCAATGAGCCGAGCTCTCATGGCTGGTAGAATCAATCATATCTTCACTTTTGACTTACGAAAATAAAGGTATGATTCATCTTACCAGCCATGAGTGCTCGGTTGTAATCATTGCTATGTCAGGGGATTTTTTACTCGATATGCGGTAATTGAAATAATTTGGCGTCGATTCCTTTATAAGTTGATCCCAGCAACGTTTTGATTGAACCGAAAGTATCGTGCTACTGAGGAGGCTGAATTCGCGAAGCAAGTGTCCACCATTGTATAAGTGCCATATTAAATCGCATAAAAGGCTCGAAAAAATCATATCAAAGAACTCTGAATGTCTAATATAAGTTTGTTATCACTTCTGCAGCGCATTGAGGCCTTCTCGAAGCCAAACACAGTGTCAAAATCGGCTAGTTTCAACCTTTCGAATTACTACTAAAACTCTATTTAAGAAGCTTTGTCCAGCAGAAAAAGACCTCTGAAATGTTTGAGGGCGAAAACGATCCTCACCGTCCGCAAAGGGCTAAGCATTCATGTGGGCTCACGGAAGCTGTGGTTCTCCGTGTGAGAGTACCGAGTGGAAATGTGTTAGTATATCGTTTTGATAATTTAGAAAATGGAGTGAGAGCAACGTGGATCACTTGCGAGAGGCATTGACGCGATTTGCACATGAGCTTGATCAAATAAGCAACAATGTTCAGGCGAGAACAACGTACGTGAATACCTCTAGCTTCTTTATTTGCTTACTTATTGCCATAAATCTGCTGTAGTTTCATAAAATATATTTGAGGAGTCCAACTCTTTTATTCTTTACTTTTTAGAAAAATGATTAGTACTGATATTCGACGAAAGCACATGGTTCCTAAGCGAACAACAGTGGCCTCTGCTGTTTCGGCGTTGAAACGTCAACCGACGAAACTCGGTCCAGTTGTTGTTCCAAAGCGAGTAAACATAGCAAGAAACACAAGGGTAAGCCTTCTATCTTACATACTTGTCATATCAGGTTGGAATGAAGGTTCTAGGGCAATTGTATAAATTAGAGATTATGTATGGATTTCAAGCGGAAGCAATAAAACTTTTCTTCAAATCAAAGGTTATCAATTCTACGACTTTATGCCATCGCTCTGCCAAATTTCGGATTTGGTCAATGTACCATTCCTTCGACTTCGAATTGAATCTTCCATCTTCCAAAGCAACAGTCAAATCTTCGCTGTTCAACTTTGTTGAACATTCTAGAGCGAGGCTTGCTCTTCGAAGTCAAGATCTCCGGCATTGAGAAGCGTTGAAACCAGATCCAGCGTCCAGCAGCAGATTTGCTTATCGTGCCTTTCCCTTCAACTTCGTTGATTTCATCGACTGTAGCTCGTTGCGGAGCACCCTTCCTCCATAAATGACGCAATAAAACATGAACTTCGATCATATCGTTGGGCATGGCGGAGGTTTGTAACAATGTAAAAATAAAGATGAATTATTTTCCAGGCCTTCAGTAGGAAAATCCCAGATAAGAAACTGTTATATTCCCATGATATGCATGGGAAACATCTCATGCTTATTGAAGTGCTCAAAAACTAACTTTCCATCCGTAGTAATAACTTGTACTTAGTATTGCTCATATCGTTTCTTTTAAATCCAATTATTTCATTCTATACGGCACGTAGGAGGGCGGTGGCCGAGTCGTTAACCCGTTCCGGATGATGGAGGTCATTTCGACCTTCAACTATCCGGAGATCTCTTTTGCAATGGGCAAGCCTTATTTCTGACATCTCTACATTTGTTTGAAAGCTGAATCTCGACAATTTGAAGTTGTGCTTGTTCTTCGAAAAGGTTTTCATAGTACGCTGTAACCTTCTGAATCGTTTGTCGTCTTATCGTGGCCGAGGGGTGTTCTCGGATGTCGGATTGCGTAGTACAGCGGGGCGTTCACTTCCTCAGCGGGACCACCTGAGCTAAGAACGAGTCTGATGATTCTCAGTTGGAAAGCCCAGCTAAGAGTAAAATGTACTAGGAATGACCGCTGTCTTAGTATTCTCTGTTAATTACAAAGCCGGCGTCTGCTTCAATGTGGTGATGATCTGAGGAAGCACTGACTGGGCTTGCATCGGATCTTCAGGAAATATAACAGCTAAACGAGCACATTTTCATGTGCTGGGGACCGCACAGTTCGTGAGGACTGCCTTTCAAACTATCCAAGTAAGTGAGTAAATACGCTGTCTTACCCAAAATCAAAGTTGAGGGTCTGTGCACTGCTTTTATTAGACTGTACTACTGCTCATTCGATAGCACAAATCTCAACTATTTCGAAGCTTAATTTGAGTTCTAGGAAGATTTTCATTGTACGTTGTACGAGCGAAAATAAAATCATGCTTCACCTTCAGAGTTTTCGTCGTACTAGAGATTCATAGATGCTCAAAAACTATGTAAGCGTCTCAGGAAAGTTTTTCAATGTCAGAATAATGCAGAAAACCTCAAGTTTTTTCCGAGTTTTCGTCCACAGGGCATTTTCGTCAAAGCAACTTCCTGTTAATGAAAGTTACCATCAGATTTGCTTTTAACTAGCTGTACTCAAATATGAAAAAAAAATTTGGAGCACCGTTTTGTTTAGTGCGCTTGACAGCGAACATACTCGCAATGCTCATGGATAAGTTCCCAATTTCTTCCTGTTTCATTTGCTATTTTGCTTTCGACATCTTCTAGTTTGCTTTATGTTGTAAGTTGGTTGTACGAGATTTTCTGTGGCGGGAAAACCTCTGTAGCTGCGTCTCTGAAGTACTGTAAGCTCATCATGTGTCGTGGCTATCATATTCAATTGCTTCTTGATGTTGCTAGAGATCAGATTGGAAGTGTCCGTCGTAGAACGCGAAGTTCTCGGCAGCCTTTTCAATACTGGGAATTCGCATGTTATTGAGCTTTTCTTTGTCTTTCAGCTGAATAAATTGTTTTCTGTAGAAGGTCTTTTCATAGATTAGGCGAACTTTTTTTTTTTCGCACTCTTCGAAACGGTGGATTTGGACAGGAATCGTCTTCATCTCTCAAGCTATTGAACGACAACAAAAAGTTGCAAAAAAATTGAACAAGTGTAAAGAAATGTTTCATATTTAGTTGGAAATATCTTTCTTTTTGGAAGGATGTGGTTTGCTTGTCGAAACAAATGAGGGTTTTCGGAACAGAATGAGTGTTACTTATATCTTTCCTATGGTATCTGATCATTCAAAATAATAATGTGTCCTAAGAACCTCGTTTTACTAAATAAATTCCCATAAATCCATCGTAGCGTGCGCAATTAGGGTTTTTTTGCCGGGCGCGGCGTGAGACTTTGGGAACGATGGAACTCAAACGTGCCACTTAGGACTCAGGGTTGAAGATTGGTACTATATGATTATGGTATCATATTAGTTGTTATATGAAAATCGAGAAAACTCATCTTGATTAGCTGACGCGAGGTTGGTAAATTAGTCGTAGAAGTTCGGCTGGCGTTTCGGCAACCTGCCTTCTTCAGAGCCTGGGCGTATGTTGTATTAGTTTACTTGAATGATTCGGATGGTCTTATATGCTGCCTAGGTCGGGTTAGAAGATCAAACGAAGAAACGGCGCGAGATCTCGCGTGATGGTGACGCACTCGTCCTTCCGGTTCATTTCGGATTTTGGGCGTTTATCCTAAATGCCTCAAGAGTTTTGCGCGTGGAATATTTGAATTTTTTTGAACATTTTCAAAAGTTTTTCCGAATTCTGAATTGAAATTTTGAATCTGAACATATTTGAATTGTTGCGATATCATATCGCTGTTAAAACGCTTGAATAACAATTTTTGTGTATTTATATCGATTGTTCTCTGTGCAATTACGTCCATTCAGCAATATATGCCGGTTCATCAAGCATCAACGTCTACTACGTCTGCCCCACAAATGGTCGTTCCTGTAACAAAGGCTTATCCAATAACGAGAGCCAGCACGTCAGCATTTGCTGGTCAACGACAGTACGTAATGTCACTGCCACAAGCGGGTCCATCCCGACCCATAACTATTGCTACGCCACTTAGTTCGAATCAATCTGGCGTCAACCATCAACAAAACACGAACACTCTTTCTTATCAAGGTCCGCCGACTCTTATACCAGCTGTTATGGAAGAAAAACCACGGTTTATAGAGGAAAAACCACGGTTGGAGTAGCGAATTTCAGTATATTTTCTAACTATTTTGTTTGAATTAATATTGGGGATGGTCTCTGTTATTTTGAAACCCAATTTTTGATTTCCATCGGCAAATTGAGCTTAAACTATGATCACTGTCGTAGAGCTTGAACCTGATTTTACCTAATGGTAGTCATAAATTGAATATCCAGTGCATAGGCGATCTTCAGAATTCCAAAAGTCATCGTAGGTATCTTGACAAAATAAGAGATTGCGGACTCTCATAGGTTCTTGTATAGACTAGAGCCTTATTTTGCTGTAAAAGCTAGAGGATAGAGCTTTGTATGTTGATCAATCCTTGAGAGATGCACCGGGCATTCCACTTCAGTAAGTATCATTAAAGCTGACTGAATACATATCTAGCCTTCACAGTGACTCGCGGTGGCCTTACAATGTATAAAGTTAGTGCTACTCTCCTACCAATTTGCCGACTCTGAGCGACTGGGAAGGCTTAGCGATTGTGGGATCTGAGATTGAACCCACGACTTATCTGTTTGTAGCAGGAGACCTTCAACCGTTGCGCCACATGCGCCTTTCTTTACGGCATCTTCTGTAGTTTCTAAAAATTGTTATATTGGTGGTTATGTGTTCTATAAATCAAGAATTCCAGCCCAATAATTTGTGTTCAACGTAGAGAGCGTAACTATCCCCTTTACTCCTTTTATTCCTCATGAACTTGATTTTGGACGGTGACATGGATATTATATTGTTTTGCAACCCATTTAGATCTGTGGGTGCTTTGGTAATTCCGTTTTGTCATGGATATTTTCCGATATATTGGTGAGTGCAAAAGTATTCACGGTTTCAGACTTGACGTTTTGCGATAATCTCGCTATTTCAATATATTCCTATATTGAACGGCAAATTACAACAATGTAAAGCCGGAGTTACTTTTGCATCAACCTAATATCCGGTCGAAAAGTTGACTCACTGATGTCAAGTTGTTGAGCAGTTATAACTGATTCTGTGATAGCAAATATAATCTTTCGCAAATTGTTGATTTCATGGAGCTTTTGCTTTGCGCAAAATTACTTCGAGTCTTGTGAACCCATCTCTCCCATATTTCAATGCTTCTTATTCAAGAGCAGAATTTTTTTTCTTGTCCCTTTCAACTAAAAGTGCTTGGTAAAACACGCCATTTTTGGCAATATGGAGTTCGGGGATTAAGGAGGTACACATATGAAGTTAACTTAAGGAATGCATCGTTGTTCTAGTCTACAGTGTTGAAGGGCAATAAATCATTTTTGGATATGATTTTATTCTTTTTTATTCTAACCAACATTTCTCATTTTCTCAACTAACCTCTTTCATTATATTGTTTGGGCACTTTTTCTGTACACTGCATTATGACTTCCACTAGTATCGCATAGCAAATTTTAGTTGTATCTTGTTGGTATTTGTTGTTATTTTCATTCTCTAACAATAACTGTAAGTTTGTTGTTTCATGTTGGAGAAAGAGAAGAGCTCGAGGTGGTCCTAATCAATGTCGAGTTTTTCCTGGTCTTTGAATACTATAAAACTGTGAAAATACTTCTTGTGAATGTCAAAGTTGTTCTGTAGTTGTTATGTTTGAACAATTCGTTCACATTCATTGAATAAACACTTCGAGTTCGAAATTGATTTTTCGCAAACTGTCGATAATTTTGTGATTACTGAAAAACTCAAGGGATTGAAAGTATGGTCGGCTTGTAGAAGAGGCTTTGCTGTCTATCGAATCAATCACGATTCTCTGAGATTGCGATTTTTTTTTTGTAAAACTTCTAGAACTAGAATCTCCAGGCAAAATGGAAGTGGTATTTGGGCAACAGCAGGCACTAATTACGTATTTGGGGATATTATCGAGATCTAATCTACGAACTAGCGTTTATTCAATTGCTTTCATTAACAAAATAGGTGCCTTAACGAAAGAAAGGCAAAGTATGATTTCTATTCTCCATAGACTCATTATTTCATCTCGACGGAGTAGGAGATTTCTAAAAGTTGGTGGAAGAGGGTTCAGTATTTTGGTGGTTTCTAACTCATTTTAATAGAGGTGGTTAAGATATGTTGCTCCGAGTTGGAAAATGGCCAATATTTCCGCATTATGAGAGTACTTCGTAATTTTTTCAAAAGGCACGGAGCGCTGGATTCTTGATGTTGTTACTCTGCTCGATTCCTTCACGGATTTCTATGTCAGTCCAACTCCTTTGTGGCCTAGAAAATCTTCTGTGCATGTTCCGATACTTTTTAGTATCTTAGATGTATAATCCGACTCTTGTCTGTTATGAAAAGAGTCTGTCCACTATCTAATCATAGTGTATCAATTCCGCATGGATCTGTCGAGCAGCTAGAGTGCATTTTTATGCGTTCTCCAAATTTTTTTGTACCTTTCGAATTCATTCACCATCTGAAAATGGTTTTCGAAAGAAGTGCACATTGGGAACATCTACTCGCACCTTGACCTCAATTTGAAATCTGTGTTCGGCAAAGAATCGGTCGACTGCAAAAGGTGTGGAAGAAAAGCTCTGTGCGGCGAAGTAGACCAGAAAAAGCGTGCGCATTGAGATATTCATATCAAGTTGTATGGCTCCTATCGTCCATCAGTCTGCACGTTGAATTCAAATGCATTTGATGACGTAAGGATTGAGCACGAAAGAAATGTTTATATTTTATTTGTTTTATTTATTTATTTATTTATTCTAATTATTATATAAATTTTTGTGATAATACTGCTTAATGAGATGTAATGATAATGTTTAGTAAGCGATTAGAGCGTGGAAGTACAAATCTGATCATGGCTATGGAGATCTTTTGAGTATTATACCGTTTATCTCTAAGTGTTTTCTTAAGATCACGCTCAAAATTTAATATATAGCATAATTGTCATTTGAGTCCAACATGTCTTGTGGTCTGTTATGGGCTCTTGTACAGCCCGATATACGTGTTTCGGCCTTGTAGCCTCGTCAATCGGGCAGGCTTTTCGTCTTTAGCCACTCCTCTCGAGGGCTCCTACATTCTCCTATAAAGATGTCGAACGATTTACACAATCGCCGTCAAGTGGAAAATCACAAGATTGGCAATTTTCGACACCCGATTGCTCTTGGCTGGTACTTTAGGAATATCATACCGTTTATTTCGAGTGTTTTATTGAGACCATACTCAAATTTTAATGTCTTAATTATTATTTGCTTACTTTTAGGTATTGTTGGAAAACAGACAGCTCATAACATTTATAGATATGACCTATAATATATATATACAACTATATACAATGTATCGTAAATAGAAATGCACTTCACACGATTATCCTTGGGCAGTTTGGGAAATCTTCCATGTATCAAAATGCGTAGTCAAGGTTAAAGTCAATCGTTTTGAGACTTCTCACCTAGTCATCATTTGTTGAGAAGCGAAAAGTCATGAATCACAGGAAAAGCGACTGTTTGTTCTGAAGTTGGCAAAAAATTTCTATTAACCCGGTGATTATGCTGGGGTTTACGATTTACATATAGCGCATCGAGAGGTCATTCAAATATCTTTCCAAGTATACACATAGAGATCATGGACCGGAAATAAGGCACTCTCACGCAGAAAGAGAGCAGATACCCGTGAGAAACTCTAGCGTAATCAGTAGGATTCTCATATTTGACTAGATTATTCAAGCGTAGTCAGCGAGTTTCTGTTGTTTTTCGGACACCCTATTGGGACACTTTTTCCTGCACCTGAAACAGAAAAGAGCACAAGACAGCGATAAGAATAGTATACAAGCAGCTATGAGAACAATTTCAGGGCGAAGAATCTCATTGAAGCGAGTCAGAGGATTCGGTTGAATGAGAACTCTGACTTCTGCTGAAGCATCTCGTCCGATGAGGTCATAGTTAATCAACTGTACCACGTATTCACAGTGACGGCCAGGAAATACCACTTCAGCAGACGTTTCGGTCTGAAATGTCTTGCATTGGGGCATAGCTTTACGGCATTTAGTTGTCTACTGAAAAGAGTTTACCGATCTGACGTTCACAGTCTCCTTGTGGAATTGACATCCGTCTTTGAGAGAAACGGCATGATAGACCACTTGGTAGAAAAGGATGTTCTGTGGGTCAGCTGACGGTTTCCAAGAAATCAGTCCTGTTCCATTCGAACGTAGAGTAATAGTTAAATCGGATACTGGTTCGGGAGCTGAAAATGAGAATGGATCTCGTTTAAGAGTGTTAGAGCTCGGATGATCTACTCTAAACTCACAACATTGGAGACTTCCACGTCCATGGACATCTCTGCACGGAAGAGACTTAAAACTGGTAGTAACTGGATTGCTGACCTTAGTTTTGTCAACAGACATCGCAGCTACAGTGACCGAGTAGAGTGCATCGAATTCCAGATGAGACAGAAGAATGGATTTAGCAGAGTCCTGGAATAAGAACATGCATTTAGAGGGAAAGTGCTTTAAGAAATGACCGACTAACCACTGTCACGTCGGTTGTGATCTGGAAAGAATTGTTACTTAATTGAAGCTTGTAGTAGCATGAATCAAGAGAAGTGCGAGGCCAGTGGATCTGGGCGGTTACCCCGCGCTCAGAGTTGTATCCGTTTTTCACGATCAAAGTTGTATCTAAACATTCTTTTAAGAGGGCTGTAACGAAGAGTTCCGGTGAGAAAAAGGAAAGCTTTCAGATACGATGGTTCATAAGAACTAGAAGCACTACAATTTACCAGGTCAATATTCAATCTTCAAATCTATACATGTGACGAATAAGAAAGCCCTGTTCAGCGATTTCCCATCTATTTACTTGAATGCTACTCTTTGATTAGACTGTTACCTAGCCGTTTTGGAGAAGAATTGCTCGAAATTTCGACCCATGAGCTGGAAACAGTATCTCCAATTCTTCCACTCGGCCCGACAGCCGTGACCATGAAGCGGTATTGTACCCCGGGAACCAGTCCATTGACTTTGAAAAAAGTGCCTGATTCGATCTGAAAGTTATCAACCGATCAAACATGTGATTCTCCGTTTAGAACCTTGTGAATAATTAATTCAGTACGTACGGATGAAGTGATCCATTGGCTCTCGTCATAAAATCCCATTGCATGAGTTCGTTGCTTCCATTGAACAATGAATCTATTGATATGAAAACTTAATTGCCATTGAGATCACTTGACGTGAGATGATAAATACCTGGTTGGACCACTTGGTCGTAAAAGTGAGACAGTGATGAAACCTTCAGCGGATTCTCCAAATTCCTCATCCGGTGAAGGGTTTTGGCATACAAGTTCTACCGAAGAAACGAGTGTGGAGCCAACTTTTGCTAAATTTGAAGAATAAATAGAGGGTTGATTATTTATGAAAGTACATGACAACAAACCACTTTCGGCACTACTCTCGGTCCAGAATCGTTGGCCATCAGCTACTGCGTCCGTTGCTGAGCCTGCTTGTCCCTTTCTGTGGACACGACGATGCTGGTGGCATCCAGAATCGCACTTCAAAAGTATTGTATTGAGGTGGCAGTGTTGTCGAAAGGGTAACAAAGAGACATACTGCTTCAGCGTCTTTGTTTCGGATATCAAAAAATTCTTCACTGGACCCATCAAGAAGGTGGCGTGTGGAAGGAGTACCATACTGAAATAATGTTGCTGCAACACCAAATTTTATATCTACTCATGTACAATAGCTGAACCTTGACTATTTTCATAACGCCGCGTCACACATTCAACTCTGAAAATTATGGAGGCGACTGGATGGATCTCCAGACCTATACAATGGCAATCTACGTATGAAGCCAGTGATTGTATGCTTCAGGGTAAGTCCTGCCAACTATTTGTCTATCAAAGGGCACTGCTATTAAAAGACAGTCCAATCACTGGGCTCTTCGCACTCATGTATGCCCACATTATTAGTCATGCAGCGATATGTTCTGAGAGACGGTTTCCAAGCTCTTTCGAGCTATAGTATGTCAGCTGGCCTTTCGTACGTTTTCGACCCGTCTCGACGCTTCATCAAAGCCACACACTTCATCAGTCACCCCTACTGATAGTAGGAAACGGGGATACATGTTTGGTCCAAAAAACATCAACTGTTGTCTTCACCGCTTTCAGCCAACGGCTTGCAGGCGTTATTATCACATAATCTTGCCTTTTAATCAACTGTTTTTGAAAACCTTATTATAAAACTTCTGCATATTTTGAGAGATTATTTTGAGCTTTTTCAAGGTTTAGTATGTCAGTGGCTTCCGTCCGTTTCGGCCGTCTCCACAGCTTCATCAGAGCCACACGTGTCATGCCAAACCTCAAAGACGCTCAAAATACTCTCTCAAAATATATCAAAGCTTCATATGGAAATCTCAAAAAACAGTTGATCGGAAAAAGTCATGTAACGCTCCGAAGAGTTACTTACCTTTTGCATACATTTTGCTAGGCACTGGGCAAGGTGGAAATAGTGAGCATAGTCTATTTGGATATATGGCAGCACTGTGAACGTCGTTACTGTTTGCAGTGTCATCATAATGATGTATAAATGACGCATGACAACCTGTAAATATGAGGCTAGCTAGAGTTAATGAGCGAAGCCAAGCGGCAGCAAAACCACTCGAGGATCTTTGGGAATTGCAAGATCCAAGTGATCTATTACGAATAGAAGATGATATGGCAGCATGCACGAATGGCATCTAGAACTTCGTGTGATCATTAAAAACGGAAAAAAAGATCTCGACATTGGCAATCGCCGAGGATGAGCTGCTTTCGTCTTCAATTTTTAGCTCCTATTTGACGTGATTGAGTGCATATCTGGCCTTATCAATGACACGCGGTGGCCTAGCGATCTATCAAATCAGTGCCGCTATCCTCCTCAGACAAATCCTGCACCAATTTGCAGACTCAGGGGATGAAAAGTCTGATAAGCCATGAGCGAATATCGAACCGTCGACCATGTGTGCTACCAGAGCACCTCTAACCTCTGCACCACGTGCTTTCTTAAGTTGTAGATAAACTCCCGAAATTGTCACATAATGAGGGAGACAGTCTAGAAAATCAACTAATGAGTATATTACTCATAAATCACACAGCACATGATGATCGTCGATTGACGCATCGACGGCAATCTAATAGACAGATGTCCCACATTCTCTGTAGAGACATTCAGTAATGTGGCACATAAAGTGATCGTAAAAGTAGAAATATTGATAAAGAACAATATACTGAGATGATATAGGTGGTGATTAGGAGTACGTGTAGTGTAATGTTTAGACGATACTGTGATATACACGTGGTTGTTGGTTCTATCATGCGTTCAAGCACACCATTTTTTCGGGATTGGTAATTCGGTAGCAAACTCGTCTGAGAAGATTATTATACTGTTTCACATATGAGTAGAACTCAACAGTCGTCATACAGGCGGAATGAGCGTTCAGATATTTCTCGGATGCTACGAACAGGTAGATGGATTACAGTTCATACCTCTTGGACTCCGATAATCATACGCTCTACGCTTCAGCAGAGATATTCGTGGCAGGCATGACTTTTAAAATTCAACTGAATTCCCCCTTTATGTCTTTTAAGTATTGTTTCTCATCTACTACCTAAACCAGCTAGGTGATTGATAAGGACCGGCCTGATCATCATCAGTGAATTATTCTGCTGGCAGAAAAATTTCTATCTTACCGACGCCTTCCCATTTATATTGTAGTCAGCTCCTGCCTGGATTAGTTTTAGTGAAACAGTTTATGATTGAGCTTCCAGCTCAGTATTAATTTTCGTAAATAAATAGTACGAGAGTGATTTGGTAGGTAATTCAGGGAGCAAATGAAACTCATTCGGTATAGACTGGAAAGAGCTGGAGGTGCAGTAGCAGCAGTAATGACGGCAAATGAATGGACTAGGAACTCTCACACGCAAGCGATTCGTCAGTGAATTGGCGAGATTTTGATGACGATTGAAGTGAAAGTGAAGTGGTTGACAATTAAAAGCCGAAATGACTAATGAATCCAAGAACTAGTCATTTTTAAAGTGTACAAAACAATCTGAGAAATGACTTAGAATTGAGTTTAGATGTATCTTTTCCAGTAGCAAGTCCTGTCTGGTCATGGAAACATTCAAAGAAATTCCATTGTTAATAGAATGATTTCTGCTTTCTGCGGTGTCAATTCAATAATATTGGAATTCGCGAAAATGACAATGCTTCCGATTTTGAACTAGCTATTATCAACTCAGTGTGAATTCAAGAGAATTCAGGAACATCTTGGAAAACGTAAGAAGTGATACAAGTTGAAAACGGTGTATTAAAATCAACCATAAAAAAGATAGAGCTCTCGACGACGATCAATCCTAGAAGCGCACTATGCATTCGCCGTCAATTTTAAGCTTCGTTTGAGGTGAGTGAATGCATAGCCGTTGGCCTTTACAATGACTCGAGGTGGTCTACCGATGCATCAAGTCAATACTGCATATTTGCCAGACAAGTCTGGTGCAAATTTCGCTTCCGGAGGGGTTGGGAAGCTTGGTGAGCTATGACAGCGAGATCGAACCATCGACCTTGTGTACGGCGCAAGTGTGAGAAAATCAATCATATCGCTAGAAAATGATCTGTCCCTATGTGATGAAATCGGAGGAATGAAGGGTAAGCCTCTATGGACTTCGCTAAATAATAACATCTGTTCTGTATAATGAAGTAAGGTGATGTTGTCGTGTTGTTGTGAGGTATGAACCTCTCCAGAGGTCATTACGTAATGCCATCAGCCTTTCTAGTCACTAGCGAACAAATGTGTTAAGTTGTTGCACAATATGAACTATAGCTAACAATTACGAATGACATCACGGTGTCAGTTCACACAGTACATTCGGCATACTGTAAGAAAATAGCGCCACGGTGATGTGACGTAACCAAAAATTGCTGGCCCCAGAATTCTGAAAACTCTCAATAACAGGCGTCGTTTTCATAAATATTTTCTACTCCAAAGTAATTCTCAAACATATAAGAGGCTGTACCAGATTTCCATAGAAGAGACTGGAAAATGAAACTGAAATAACTGACTGTGGAGTCAGTATGAGCGTCCCATCTGCTGCAAATTCATTAGGATCCTCAAGATTTACTCAACCTAAGGAAGGAGTTGTGCAGATCCCAGACGAAAGTCACTATTGAAATCTTATAATTGTTAACTTGGTGAAAAATGGCTGGAATCATGGCACAGAATAAACATTGCAGATCATATCACAGATATAAATTAGGAATTATATAGCTTGAGGAAGGAATAGTGACTTGTAGTTGTGAACCTCATGGTATAGAAAGATTGTCAATCTGAGTTAGAGTAAGTGTTCACTAGAAAGTAAACGCCGTGGCCGATCGCGTCGCGGCGACGCGTAAAGCCGAGCCGTGAAGCCCTCTAACACTCTCCGGCAGTCAGCAAAAAACGGGCTATGGAACGCCATAGCCAGGTTATCTTTGAAATTGGAAAGAGGCATGCTCGATTAGTAGTATACGTCATTCAAGAAGAAGGCGAAGAACGAATCGAATGCTATAGGTACTGGGATCCGCATTAAAAAAAATGTGTTGACGAGAAGTGTAAATAAATAAATAAACATTAACGATAAAGATAGAAAATATGGCAGTTCCATCGGAGAGAAAGATTCCGACCTAGGGACTGATAATATTTTGGGAGCTCTTCCTAATGGGCTTCACACATAATATGAGAGGATTCTATCAGGCTTTTACGGAATAAGGCTCTGAAGAAGGTGAAACTGACGAAACGTCACTTATTGAATAAATTACGCTAAAAGAAACCTCGTGTTTGGCTTAAGGTGAGAATCTGAAGCTACTGAAGCGGGTCGGGGTTAATACTTAGTCGATCCTGGGACACCAGATGATAAGATTTTATCAGGTTTTTTTACGTGATACATGCAATAAATTGGGATCAATACACTTTGAAATAGAGCTCATGAAACATTTCCTGCATGAGATTGTCGAGAAAGCGAATATTCATCGATCAGCTAGGAGAAAGTGATTGATGACTTGATATGACAACGCCGAGCTTTCAACATATCAGCGTGTTACCTCTGGTAAGAATCCTCAGATCAAGTTGTAATAAACACAAAAGCAGTCATACATTTGTTGCAATGAAATATATTCAGGGCTATGTTATCAGATATTTGCGTAATTATCAGCAAAGTCAGAGGCATCCAAAGAATAAACGATGAGCATGAAGACAATAATAAAGCATCGAGCCGGCTCTTATATGATCCGAAGCTGCTCAATAGGCGCTATTCGCTTCAAAGACGTTGAGGTCATCATCACACTTAACGCATGAGTCGCTTTATCCTTATCGTTTTCTTCCGGAAATGGCATCCTATGGATGGCTCTCACCAAATTCCGATGTAGAAAAGTTCGACGACATATGGTTTTATCTGCTGAGACTAGTTGGCATCTCCTGCTACAATGCATTTCTCTGCCATTTGATCACAATTTTTCGTCGACTTGACATGCAAATTATACCAGAGATACCCCCTACACCAAGTACCACCCACTCACATAGCTAGCCATTCTGCTGCAGCATAAACACTGGGCTCACGTCTGTTCAGTAGGCCTGCACCCAGAGCAGACATATGATCGTTTTTGGCCCCAGTGCTAGCTCCGCTTCTCCGTTTAAATTGGTTGACCATAAGGGAGATCTACGAGTCGTTAGACAAATGAGGAAAAACGACACAATCCTATAAAAATGAGTCATGTTTACATTTGAGAAATTTTCACCATTGAAAAGGACAAGGAGAAGAAAAGCTTAATTGGAGTTTGTTGTATTTCGCTGTAATTAGATGTCTGCTCCGACCAAATGAACATGACTTGTTAATTGATTGCCTTAGGCAAAAAAGATAATTTAGACGCAAGAGGACGTTCTTTGGGCACATTACTGATATTTATATAAAATAAAGAGTATTTATGTCTGCTCAAGGTTAAATAAAAAAATTAGTAGTGATCACTACTTCGCCGACAAGACCCTTCTCTCTCTCTTTCTGTATAGTTGTGAAAAAAATTTGAGCTATAAACATTTTCAATAGACTCTTTTGAGACCTCGCTCACACTCAGACCTCGAATAACTCAGGAAAACTACCGCATTATATTAGTTTGAGATATTTTTTATTTTGCGGCCACTAATATAGTAGATTAGAGTCATCAAAGGAGATGCTAAGGAAGAAGAATAGTGAGATAAGAACAATCAAAAAGTGATTAAGAAGAATAACTCCGTAAAATGGATTCCTTAAATGATAATGACAAACCGTAAACTCAAATTTCGGCTTAGCATTTATAACCTTTACAGTCATTCTATCAGAACAATACACTCTGATGAAGTTCCATTATAGGAAACGAGTGTTCACTGACGTTTGATCGTTTGGCCGATGGTTCCTTCCCAAACCAGCTGCTCTATATTGGCCCCTGAGAAAAAGTAGTATAAAGGTAATTTTCTAAGGCAATGAGAATTTTTCGAACGCACTGAGGCAGATTATGACAATGAAAGGTTCGGGAATAATCAATCTCTGAGGAGCACAGTGCATACGACTTCATCGCCATACTCATGGTTTTTGTGGTAATAACTCTGCTAAAGCAGAGAGAGTCCACGCATCAATCGCTAGCATTACGTCGTGCAATGCGCGCATAGTCGTTAGTTCGAAGCCACCCATGGTCAACCGATCCCTGCTGGGTTAGCAAATAAATGACTTATTGGGAAAAACTCTTAACAATGTATAAAATTTGCCGACTGTTAATTATAAAGAATTTGGAATTTTCTAGCAAGCTCTCTGAAAAAATTAGGATAAATCGATTCAACTAGGATTAAGAAACATTCGAAAAACAAGATGTGATCTTCAAATATTAGCCAATTCGCTCAGATCAGTTCAAAAATCTTTTTGGATTACGGATAGAAAGCTGGAAGATGAATAGATCAAAAGCTGGGACACGCACGCTACATTATCAATAGGATGAATTAGTAAATATGTAGTAATATGTTGACTCCGAAGGAAAGCCAGTGACAATTAGAAGTTCAGAATGAGACAGAAGATGTTAAAAACGAATCATATCGTCAGCAGTGCTGTCGTTATACTATTGTGCTACCCGAATATAATATTACACAATCCAATTCACTGGTGACATAACGACATCGTGAGGGGAAACGGCATGATTTAGTGCTTAGCTATCTCGAGCAAAAGTGTGATTTTAGCAACAGCTTGCTCTTGAAGAATCCCTCATCAAATTTTGTACCAAATACAACATAGATTGAAAGTAGAATTGTCTCGTTTGTAGCTGAAAACCCTATAATTGTCCAGCCAGTGCGTTAAAGCTCAGTAGCCGCGTACAAAAGAACTATCGGTCACATACAACGCTGTCAAAGACAGGTCATCTTTTTCTAAAAAAAATGTTTTACACCGGCGATTATTTCGCTTCTTCTTCAACCTATATCGGATCCACATTTCAACAAGCGTCCTTTCCTGAGTTTTTGTCCACTTTTCCGTCACACACTGATCATATCACTTGTGTCTGGCATATCCATAAAAGGATGAAAGGATAAAGCTCTTAGCGTTGATCGATCCTTGAGGGATGCGCCATGCACTCGCCTTCAATTTTTCAACTTTGTTTGAGGATTGGATGCATATCTGGCCTTTGCAATGACTCGCGTGACCTCCCGCTGAACTAAATCAGTGCTGCTTATCCTCCTAGACAAGTCTGAGACCTGTCTGGTACCAATTTACCCACCCCGAAGGGATGGATGGCTTGATGAGCCATGAGCGCGGGACTGAACCATTGACCTCGTGTGCGACGTAGAGCACCTCTAGCCACTGCGCCACATACGCTGTGTAGCATATCCATAGGTTCTAGTTCAGCGATTCGTTCCTTTCCTCTTCTCCTGTATATTCATAGGTTACCTAGCATATCCACAGGTTCTTGAATTGTTGGGTGTAAAATTTGCTTCAATGATTCATCTTGACATGAACAACATACAACTTGTTCTTGACCTTCCTCGTAAAATGTGATTCCGACAAAAGTTTTCTAGAACCGGTATCACAACGGTCGTTAATGTCTCATTGGTCAGCGACTGGATTTAACGAAGTTTGAATTCGTTCAGGAATCGCTCGTATTTGTTCTTTCCCAGCGTTGTTCCGGTAACCTTAGATGGTCGCAGAATAGACATAAAAATAAGATATTTATTTACAGTTGCTGAATAAGATGTGTTTTATTATCTACCAGAGTAGGATAAAGTAATGAAGCGGCAAAAGCGAGAAATGGCATGAAACGGTTTTTTTACGAAGTGACGCGCAAATTGCGTCGTATTAGAAGCTAGTGAGAAAGTTGGAAAGAATCAGGGATTTTCTCTAAATAAAAAGATAAAAGATGTCAAAGCTGCTGTCTCTAGCTATAGATCAAAAACAGTTATTGAGAAAGAGCCCCTATACGAAATGTGTGACAATTCATCGACTATGAGGAATTGAAATTATTGAGCTGCGCTTAGCCAGGAGACATAGACAATCTGGGACTTTGCTGCTCCGCGATCGAATAATTTGATGATCAATCATGGACGTGATCACAGGTGACATGACATAGGCAGCTGGGATGAGCCGTCATCGGGGAACCGATGAGGAACATCCTAGAACTTCCCATTGCAAAGAAGTCGATGGTCGACAGCTGATCGCTTCGAAGGAATGTTCTGAATGCTCATTGTGCTGGAATAATCGGCGTACACAGCCATTCTAGGTCAGAAGAATTAGCCAGAATTTATGGCTCGTTGGGTATCGTTCATTTTCGCACCTTTGAGACAACCTCTTGGATATGAAAACAAATCTTCTATATAACTCATCTTAGTCTCTTCAGTTAATCCGAAGTGTCTATCATCACTAAAAGGATGAAGAGTAAGTAAAGCTTCCGGTGTTGATCGCTTTCCGATGAATGAGCTGTAGACTATTTCATCGTATCCATTAAGCATCGCACAGATGTTCAAGTACATTCTGAACTTATGGAATGAAGCCTAAGATACTATCGCTACCTTAGGTAAGTGATTTTATCTATCGAGACAGGTTCGGTTCTAATTTTATAAGGAGATTGGTAATTCAAAGATTGAGATTCTATCATAATTGTATTGTTATTTGTAGACTGAATGTCAGTGAGTTACTTCGACGTTTAGCAAACGAAAATTACTTCTTTCGTTATCGTCTTTCCCACTTTTTTCTTGCGTTTATAAGTGGAACAACTTTTGCATATCATCAAACATCATGAGATACATATTTGTAACATTATGTCACTCTTTAAAGAGGATATATTGAAAGATTTTTTGTTGATTATCGTTCCAACGATTGAATGCGATTTTTCTCGAATATATGTAGAGGATTAGCGATTCTCGAGCTTAATTTTGGCACTCGCGGGAAGAACTAAGCCAATTTTCAACACGAGGAAAGATAGATATGTTCGGATAGCAGATATGTTGAGTAGGTGAGGAGTAGTGAGAAAGTCATCCTCGGTATCAATGACAGCCACCATAGATAGACCGTCTTAGCATGGCCCACTCCTTAAGGACATTCTATCCAACTTGCTGGGTTAATTATTTTAGAAAAGTAGATAGAGATATCTCTGACATCTAAAAGATATCTGCCTATTTTTGAGACGAGGAAAACAAACGATAAATACTCAAGAGTGACACTGGCTGTTACCGTATTGTTTGAAATGGGATGTGCCATGGCCGAGTGGTTGTGATGCTCGTCAGGAGCAGCGCGGGGCTGGACCTCACCACCCCCTGATCTCCTAACACTTTGTGGCAGTCAACAGCCAGCGTTCCGTGGAACGCCTCAGAATAGGTATTCCTGAGTTTGCAAGGAGTCGTACTCAACTAGTATCCTACGATATTCTCGGTTATATGAAAATCGAGAAAACTTATCTTGATTAGCTGACGTGAGGTTGGTAAATTAGTCGTAAAGAATCGGCTGACGTTTTGGCGACACGCCTTCTTTAGAGCCTGGACGTATGCAGTATTAGTCTATTTGAATGATTCAGAGGACCTCATTTATATGCTGCCTAGGTCAGGTTAAAAGATCAAACGAAGAAAGGGCGCGAGATCTCGCGTGATGGTGACGCGCTTGTCCTTCCGGCTCATTACGGGGTTTTGGGCGTTCATCGAAAATGCCTCAAATACAAGATCTCGCGCACTTTTCTCGTTTAATCTTTTGACCTGACCTAGGCAGCAAATAAATAAGACCGTCCGAACCATTCAAATAGACTAATGCTACATACGCTAGGGCTCTGAAGAAGGCGGGTCGCCGAAACGTCAGCCGAATTGCTGCGACTAGTTTACCAACCTCGCGCCAGCTAACCAAGATAAGTTTTCTCGATTTTCTTATAACAATTAATTATGCTGAGGTTTATAGAAAGTCGAACTTTTGATATGTTGCGATATTCTCGGTGTTCTACGGATCAAGTAAAGTGAAAGAAGAGTGATCGCTTGAAATGAGTAAACCTCGTCGCAGAAGAATAGAATGGCAATTCGCGGCCGGTAATTGTTGTGATTTCACCTCATTTGAGACACGAAGGTCAACGATGGCAAATTTGCTCTGTTACACAGAAAGTCACACATGCAATGTCAGACAAAGTGATAGTAAGGATAATGAAGTGAGTCTACTGGAGCCTAGCTCGTAAACCAGATATTTTTGTTGATAATTCGCATAAGGGAAGTTGCCTGAAATATCGACAGGAAAGTGAACATTGAGATATACAACGCAATAAAGCACGCCAAGCAAAAAATTGTTGACATGGGCATTTTCATGGCATATAATAATACAAGCCCAGCAGAAGAAAAAACCTATCACTCCTTTTATCATTTGTTGTCTACACTTTTGATCACTCTCTACACGTTACACTCCACACTTACAAATGTTTATACTTTTAATCAAGCTATCATCAATATGCTATAAGGGCTGTGTAATTTCTTTCTTAATACCTGTGGTATCAAGGTGAAAGGGAAAAACTACTATGGTCATCACCATCGTAGGTACCTACAAACCCGCTGGCTATGTCATGAACGAGAGAAGGCACACGAGCACCTTGAGCACTATAGAGGCTACCAAATGATCCACGGGCCAGTATTGTGAACATGTAGTGTGAGTCAGAGCTGCGATTTACTGATTTATAGGCTATAACAAAGCTCTCTTCATAACGATACTGAATTTCGCTCCCTTCGAAACAGCCCCATGTATCAGCGAAGTTATGGTTGAAAATTCGAAACAGTAGGTGCTGGTAAGTGGAAAGTAAAAACATTCAAAAAAAATTTACTTGAAGGAGTCCAGAATCGGAATAGTGTTTAGAAACGGTTGAATTCTGGCTGAGAGAAAGGGCCAGAGGAGGGTTTCGAGGGTCCAATGCGTATCAAGTAACTCCCGGAAAGGAAAAATCAAAGGTCTGAAGTTTTGCTCGTATCGCAACGATCTTGTGAATGCATTTTACATTGCGCCTTGCTCTAAAAAAAAATTAGGTGGAAAATGAAAGTTCAAAAATAGTCAAAAAACCGTTAGCCGGTAAATATACGAGTCGGTGGTATATAGGACCTTCTGATCGTAATACTTCTAGCTACTAGATCTATTAGTGATGACAATACCTCCTGACTGAGATTTTCTCCCAGAAGAAAGTTCAAGAATGTAAGGAATTATACTAATAAAAAAACAGTTAAAAAAAGCATTTCTCTTACGAGATTTGAGCGCGATGAAGAGGTTTGAGAACTCTAGTAACATCAAAAAATGGGGAGCGAGAGGAACGAAAAAACTTAATATACGAGATTTGGAGGAGAACTTCCGAATAGATTGAGCAATTTTTTGGAAATTTGAGAAACTAAGAAGAAACAAGCCAAGAATTGTACTGATCTTGAAAGCCGAAGTGTATCGAGGATGGTTTTGGTTGTATTGAACGTCCTTAGCCAGATGTATCAACTATCTGCTATCGGTAACTACCATAAGTGAGATTACGGCGAATTTGGTAGAGTCCACCATTATCATCGTCAGACTACTACATTACATTACACACAAAGCACAATTACGCGCTAGCCAGGTGGAAGGGTCATCCGACAAATTGCTCGGCAGAGAATATTCTAATGAGAAAACTTCGTTAAACATAAAACTAGTCTATTTTTGAATAGTTTTTCTAATTCAGAAAAGAATAATAAGGGTAATTATTACACGAAGAAATGCCGTAAGCTACCATAAATGAGAAAATTCTATTCGAAAGTGTTTCTTCAGTTAACTTCTTTCGGATAATCCGCGAAGAGTATTATAACTGGAAAGCGTTTCTCTTCGATTAGCTAATACCGTGAATTTAATGAAGGATCTTTATTCGATTATCGTTTTCAACGGTTTTGTCTTTTTCATAGTCGTTGTGGGCAAACGATTCTACACATCGATTCGAACCACGGCATTAAAAAATTTTCCATAATATTGTTTTTCGTTGTATGGGGAACTTTTGAAAATAGTGGGCTGGCTAAAGGTTTTACAAATTAAAAGTAAAATTTGAATATGTAAATGGCGTGAATGAAGCATTTCATTAGGTATCACATTTGATAAAAACGGAAAGAAAACGGCATCGAGGGAACCCTGGTTAAAGGTTTCGTGCAGATTTCCGTTACTTCCACCTGGTCTGATGACTTCGGGTTCTTTATCTGTGTAGGGTCAACAAATTTTCGCGGAATTTGTCTAAGAAAAGCTTTTTACGATACTCAGAAACCGGTGAAAGCTGAAGCCATTCATGAGCTCAGAAATCCCTAAAGGTCGCACATGCAGGGCGACGTAGAGAAAGGTAGAAGCACTACATTCCATACTGCACGTCAAGTAGATAATAGAAAAATACAAAAAGACCTTATTATATTCATGTATTAAACTAAAAGGGAGCCTTTCATAGAAATGTAAGCTCGTGCAGGGTACTGGAAAGTTGATTCCCACAGTAACACACACTATAGGGCCGGTCAGAGGCGGAAACTAGGGCGGGACTCAGGTGCACAACAATACCATACACTAAGATGGCATTAATCATAATTAATGGCCTAAGAAAGGGTCAGAAGTTCTCTGCAGAATACTTTAAACAGGTATTCAGATTAAATTGTAGCATACACTGAGATGGCACTAATCATATTTAATGGCCGAAGAAATAATCAGAACTTTTCTGAAGAACAGTTTAGACAGGGATTTAGATGCGATTATCCTTATTAAATCCTCACCAGATTATTACTGTCTGAGCAAGGTCTATCAAAAAGCGGTCGAATGGAGAGGCATGATTCATTTTAGAAGCTACAAGCTCGACTGCGGTACAACGTCAGGTAATTCTATCATCTGACTTGCGGTGGTTCTATTGCTCGGCATCGATTCCTCTATAGAGGACCGAGGACGGTGCTATTGATGAGTCCGCTGGGACGAAGCACGCGCCTGTATAAATATCACTTGAATCATCGCGCAAAACATGTTATATCTTTAACAGGGATTAGATCGAAAATATACCATACATTGAGATGCCACTAATCATAATTAATGAGCTGAGAAAAGTTTAGAGGTCCTCTGAAGAATAGCTTAGACACCGATTTAGATTAAAAATTTAAAAAAACAGAAGAAACTGATCGAGCGTCAATTATAGAAAATCAGCGGGAAGTGGTACTGTCACAAATGTTGGGCACATATAGGAGACTTTTAAGAAAATCAGTCAATGGCTTTCTTAAGAGAAATTTCTGAATAAAAGACATCTACAGAATGTCGCGAAAATTTAGTGAATTGAGTTCGCAGCATTTACCTTATATCAATTGAGTAAAAAGAATGTTTGGAAGTAAAGATCTTTTGTGTTGCCCTTCTTTCTCGCGTTAATCAAAATATTAATAATAGTAATTTTTTAATTTGAGGAAATTGCAACAAGCACTGCATCTCTAGCTCATCTAGATAGGATTGGTATCTCGGAGCGTAGCGTTTCTATTTAATAAAAAAAAAATTCATGCCCTTTATGAGAACCTAATGTTCGGAATCGAAGTTAATGGAAGAATTGAGGTGGGGCATGATAACAGCTATCACAAATTCGGAACGTTGCAAGGTCATGTTTATGTATGTTCGATTTTGTTCGGAGTGGTGATAGTGATCGTTTCGAATGTCAGTGATCATTCTGAGTATGACCGACAAGCCCAGGATCTGATTCTCCTCTTAGATAAGCAACACCTTTCCATACGGTTTTTATGTGCTGAAGATGGAGTAGTCAACGACTAGGAACATTGACGCAACTTGATTTGTCGTTAGACTTTTAGGTGGAATCCGCATCATAGTTGCAAATCGTCCTGATTTTTCAATTTTTGCAGTTCGCGCTTCGTAGTTAGAGGCGTTCCCATGAACTTTCTCCTCCATTGGGATGTAGACGTCCTTAGGAAATCGATATTGTGCTAAGTTTTCGGTAAGGTCTCGTAAGGTCACTTATAATTTCACCATCATTTATGTAATGTCCTTGATTTACTTCAAATCGATTGTGTACTAAATAAAATCTTCATCAGTTCTGGGAGGACATTCTGAGCGTGGTCGAACAACGAAAGCTGTGGCGCCAGACTTTTGACGTTTCCGTTTGAAGGCAAACATTGTGGAGTAATGAATGGATGAAGCAGTCCTGGAATGTAACCCAATATTACCCGCTGACAACTCGTACAGAGGGTCTTTGCAGGTGCCCGTAATATATGATATATTGGCAGCGCAAAAAAAGTAACGATATATACTATGTGTTTATAAGCTTCTTTGATTGCAGCAGAATTCAATTTGCCTTTTGTTTTCCCCCTAAATTATGTCTTCTTTCCTCCTTTAACTCTTTTCATAAGCGCGCTTTAGTTTCTATGTTGTTCTGAAACGTTTAGAACACGTTCTAAAGTGTATAAAAATGTCCTAAGCCATCTCTCATTGTATGGCAAATAGATTGTAAACAGTTGACTCTTACTTATGAAGCAAAGGCAATCAATTTAATCGAAGTATTTCACTAACTTTCATCTTTTACCATGACTTCATATGAAATGATTCAATGAAAGAAAATAAGAAAAGAAATTTTTGCTTGAATAGCATATCGCAGTGATTATGAGAATTGAGTAGCACACGCGTGGATATTGACCTGATCCAAATCTAATGAGCTTCTCCTCTCTTTTTCTCGGCAGAATTGTACGAGTCCTTCAAATCAATCAAATGATGCTGCGGTAGATTACCACTGTAAACATATGGGTAAAATCTGTGCGAAATCCCCTTTACTATGCTCAGTAGTGCCGATTGATGTTAGCGCGTCTCTATCGGGTAGACTTTTTTCAGAAGAGGTAGAAAATACTTAACAAATCATAAAGAGCTTCCCATAAGCTTAATAGTTTCTGATATCGGAAACGGATTTGTTCATCATAAAATGGCTCTCAATCGATATTGGAATGATATGAGGTCCATTCATTTATGACAAAAAAAGACTAGATTAATCTGGTAATGAGAGAAAACGGTAGCTCGTGATGGTGGTCACGAAGGTGACTTATGGATGATGGCGCGTGGTAAGTAAAGGGGGGATGAGGAGCGCATAGATGACCAGAAGACAAAGACACTGATGTAAGCCAATGGGCTAAGCACTGATTCGTTTATGTGTTTAGTAATCTGACGACGACAAACAATTGAATTTCGTCGTGTGAAGACGTAATTGCGCCCGAGGTGAACTTTTCATCATTAGAGCTGAACAATATGTCTTCTCGTAGACGATAGGGCATCAGTTTTCCGACGAAACGAACACATACGAAGTGAAAACTTCCATTCAAATTCTGCGTTGCAAATTTAGCGGCTCCAGATGATGGTTTGTAAAGTATTTATGGTTAATTTTTGCAACTCCAACTTGCGGAGAGAGTTCACCAAAACGGAAACTTTTCTTTTCTCAATCTGGGTTCTGAAGAAGAGCCTAGGAATCTTTTTTATATGATGATGTTTGATAGTTCAATTGCTTGCAATCAAAATTCATTGAAAAACACATGAAAAATTCTTTAACAGACAAAAGTAAGTGGTAGCAAAAAAAAAACCAAATATCAAGGTGGATTTTTGAACGGCAATTTAGGCAGTTTTATTAATTGCTAATACGATATTATGGATTTCTTACAAACATTTCAAACACTCTATTTCATATATTTCTTTGCTGATTAGGCCTGTAGCCACGGAGTTGATGTAAAGACAATCTATTCGTTTGAGGTTTTGAGAGGGCAACGTGGCCGAGTGGTTGCGATGTTGGTGACGGCGCGCATGGAGCTGAACTCCACTCCCCACTACTCTCCGGCACTCAACAACAACGTCCTATGGAACGCTACAGCAAGGCTATCCTGGAGATTGCAAGAAGACTCGCTCGACCAGCATTCTACTCCGTTCAAGAAGAAGAGGAAAACGAATTTAATGCTAGATGTACTGGGATCTGCATAGTCAAAAAAAACTGTGATGACAGATCAAATAAAGTTGTGTTAAAAAAAGAGGTTTCGACGCGTTTTGTCTTTTCAGAACAGACGACTTCGAGTCAGTTTTCCTCAGCTGATTGTCCTCGTTTGGTGGTATTTGCCTTCGTTGTCGATCGAGTCAATTTACTTCAATGAAGCACCGCACGAATGAAGAACCTCTTTCGACTATGTCCTAATATACGAGACGGTTATCGACGATGATGATTATTCTTTAATGGTGCTTGTTTATTTGTTTTTATCCTTACTGGTTCTCATATTTTATATCTGTTCTATTTGTTAATTGTTTTTTGTTGTGATACATGCTTGGTTGCCATCCCGAACTCAAAGGAAAGTTGGCTTCCAAACTCTTATCTCTATTACCAAACAATATCAAAAATCTTGAGACTTAAAAAACAATTTAGTCCGAGTTAGTGTAAGGGAATCTGATAGAATAAGAGAATGAATGGAAAATCTGTTTTATCCATCGCAGATAGTAATAGAATCTATACACCTAGCGTGCCAGATTCTCACTCTTAGGATTTTTAGACAACTGAACACTTCTTTCCATGCGCCAATCGACTGATTTCTATTTTTGGCTCAGAATTTCTATTTTTTTTTTACTTTCGTTCTCTCTTGGGAGCCAAATAGTGAGGCGATTATCTCAGGAAGCGTGGTAGGTTCTAATATTTTGGGTCCCATGAAAAATGTAAGTCAGAATGGAGTCACTTGAATATCAACACTTCAATCGAAGGTTCCTTAGTTGTCAAGAGTAGTGAAACAAAGAATAATCAAAAATAGTAGGGGTGCTTCAACGCAGTTAACCAAATTTTCAACTGATTCGCCAATTTGCCGAGTTTGTAAGATTTAATCTCAGTAACCACACACTTTGTGGCTTTGTTAGGAGGATGTTCTCAGGTCACCGCCACTGACAATCGCCGACTTTTATGGATCTTAGGAGAAGATTTATCGCCATACAGCAATATACTGTTGGTATCAAGACGGTCACACAAATAATCAATAGGATTAATATCACTGTTCATTTAGCACATGATGCGCTCAAAGTATCATACGAGTCATAAAGCTGTGCGGTTTATAGCTTTGAAGATTTGTTTATTGAGAAATGTCGTTGAGTATTTCATCTACAAAGTGGCACAGTGACCTGAACTAAGCAACTGTTTGGCAATCGTAGCAGTTGCACTCACCAACGATTGAAGCATATGCGACGACAGGTGGCGGTGATATCGTTTCGACGGATACTGTATCGTTCAAAAGGGGCCCATCACAAAAGAGCAGTGGTTCTGAATGGTGTTTGTGGTCCATACTATAAATCAGTGCCTTATGACTCTCTAAATGTCCTGTTAGAGCAAGTCAATAGAAGCTATAAAGAGTCATATATATTGTATACGGAGCTGTTGATTGTACTCCGCATCCGAAATCACCAAGCTTCTACATACCTTCGAGCTTGGGAAATGGGTACCAAAATGGCATGAAGGAATAAAAGAAAACAGGAGATGGATACCTGGCACTTGAACGGTCTGTTTTCACTGCTAGTGCGAGCTCCAGTACCGAAAAACATGCTGGTTTAGCTGTTTCGTTCTCTGGAGTCCCATGTAAGCGTAGCCAGAGCTTCCTCAGGTCGTCACCACATTAGAGCAGTGACCGGCCCTTCTGGATCATAAGGAGATTACCACCTTACGATTAGTAACTACCAAAGTGGTCATTTGGTACATTTTACTTTTAGCTGGGCTTTCCGGTTGGAAACGTCGGACTTCTCAGCTTGGGTGGTGAACCTCCATTGTACTTCGCAGTCTGCCCACTCACCTCCCGGCCACGATGAGACGGCAACCACTTGGGAGAAGGTTGATCGAAGAGATGTATAAGACCCGCAAATTTTGATGATCAAAGTTTGAAATTTTTGCATATCCCCTATGTAGCAGTGTTAAGGAATACCCAGCCTTCACTAAAGGCAGCTACTGTCTTATGTGCTATGGCGCTATAGCCAAGCGACTTGATCAGTCGAGAACGGTGTGTTAGAGCAATCCATATGTAAAATATTGTGAATTCGAAGGCCCTTCTTGAACTTTGGTCTCACTGATAAGTTTGATGAGACATCTGGTCTCTATAATGCTGGCTTACGCAGGATAGCTGGTGTGAAACAGGACGTTTGATCCTTGCCTGACCTCAGATCGGCACCCGGTCAGCTATTGCTCGAGCTCATTGAGTCTGTTTCCATCCTACTTAAGATAAACGCCTACATCTACCATCTTTAGCTTTCATTCTGATAATAATCAGCAGTGCAACATTATGCTAAATTGAGCGATTTAATCAAAATGTGTAGTGTCGCTGAGAAACCGTTAGCGAGGATTTTACTGCACACGTTTTCCATAGTGTGCTACTGTTCCCTCACTCCGTCATGATTCGTTTTCGATCAATGGGCGATTGAGTCCTTCAATAGTATTTACAGACTTCCATTTTCTAAAAAATAAGTGAAACTTGATCCATCTGCTTCAAACTCAGTGGCTAACGTTTCGGTAATAAGCCTTCTTCACAGGCTAGACTTGCTACATCATACCTTGTAAAATTATTCGCCTAGTGTTTCCCTCTATATAAAGAAAGTGCTGCTTATCTATTATATAGAGCTTACCGTTTAACTACAGGGCACCGATGTGTCATTGCGCACCAAATATCCAACTTAATCCAAACTAGAAACTGAGATAAATTGCCATATCTTTGTGATATTTAAATACTCTCCCCTTTTACTCATTTCTGCGCTTAAACTATATCTGCACATCTATCAAATACTCTTTCTATCACTTGCTAGTCACTGTAACTAGCAATAGTTTGGTTTTTCCATTGGAAAAGAAACATTTCATATGTGCTTAGCACAGTGAAGTAATAGAGATTACACTGGTGACCTATTTTCTAATTTGCCTACACGAAGCTTCCAAAGGATTTTGACACGTGTCCTGCAAAATTTCTGTGATCATCACTGTGATAGAATCGTTTTATTACAACAGAAAATAAGCAAAATCATAAAAGAACAGCGAAACAATGTTAGACAATATTTCCTACAAAATCTATCGATTGCCAAGGAAATGTTTTTGTCAGCAATTGTTACAAGATCATTACGCTTGCGCTTTACCAAATAGTTTTCCAGCCATCTTTATTCCCTGCTGAGCTACGTTGCCGTCTACAGTTTTCTTGAAATTCTCGAAGAATGTCGAAAGCATTTGGAAACGCCTTGAGTGGATCGACGTTGTATTTTTTAGCTGAAATGTTAAAATCATCCTTGTCGAATTATTGTTCGATATTTCACCGTATGAGTAGAAGCGATTTGGAAGTCTTTGTGAGCAGTCTTCAGAAAAACAGTTGCCTTATGATCTAAGGGGATAGATGGCACCATGCTGATTCAATACGGCGCGCTAGCTTAACCAAGCTCTTAACTCCTTCAGTGTCAGTGATTTTGAAAATAGACTTGTATGTGGAGATACAGCCAATGACTTGGGACATAGATAAACCACAGAGAGTCAATGTGTCAACTAAAAGCGCTAATCGAATGGAAATTAGTATTTACTTGGCATTTAATGGTCAGTTTAGTCGTGGTAAATTACACTGAGAGCCTTCTATTCTTTAGTTCAACAGATGGAAAGTGATTCAAAAAATCTCGAAAGGCTTTGAACAAAAGGTTTTCATCAAGTCAACTTGAAAAACTATATGTGCGAAAAAGTGTTGTGCACATTGTCGCATGTAGGTTATTGAAGTACATAACCTATGAGGCATAACCAATGGTTAGGGTGTTGTTCCATTATAAGGCAAACAATGAATATTCGACCCCATACGCAAGGCGAGAGATTTTCATAAGAGAGTTAGTGAATATGTGAAAGCCTAAATCTCTGGCTGGAGCAGCAAGTGGCCGGTTACTGAAAAAAAAATTCTTCGAGGTTATTACAGAAAAAACCTCTGTATCTCATACACGCATTTTTCTCGCAAGACAGAGTTCTTTTTTGAAACTAGTAATCATTCGACAGCGTAGGATTCAAGGATTCTAACGTTGTACTTACTTCCTAGAGAGACCTTTTTCCTGCAATATAACAGGGAAATAAGGTTGAGTCACATACGCGGTGCTACATGTGTTCCTTGGCTAAGCTCGCACCGCGAGATGGGGCGGCAAGGGAGGCTGGCGCGACTCATCGGTCGTTTTTTTTCGCACTAATGTGCGATGTCTGTTATTAAATTAGATATTTTCTTTCTTCCTTCAAAGAAGATTCCAGATTATACGCATGACTCTGATACTACAGGAGTTTCTTTACACGTTCATGTGCTTCTCGTGCCTCCAGAGAAGGAATAAGTCAATAGCGCAGCCAATGTATTATTTCAAATTTGCAGCCTCATAAAAGGATTTTTTAAAAACCGGCCACGTTATCGATCTAGCCAAAGATTTACGCTCTTGAATCATCACTAGCACTGTTGTAATAAGTTCTTGCGCAGCCAATGGGGGTGAATATTCATTTGTCCTTTTGTAATGGACAAGAATCATGAACAGATCAACGCCGATGCTGTATTTCTTTATCCTTCAGATTAGAAGAATAATATAAAGCTTGTATCGACTACTATAACGCGTCAAGTGAAAGTACTGTGGTAACTATGTTAGTTCTAAAAAACTGTTAATAAGATGTTGCAGAATATGTGTAGAAAGTGTCGCAATCTCGTGTTCAATAGCTGCACCCCTGCAAACTTTATTACGTATATTCTCAAATTACTGAGCTGTAGTTGCCATATCTCTGTGTAAATTGAAATTCTCATTAAAAAAAAGTAAAATTTTGGGAATTTCATCAACTTCGTCATAAAACTTAGTTAGTTCTTTGGTCTTTTGCGTTCACTATCTAGAAATTTTCACGTTTGCAGCAATCCAGTGTCTCACATCGCACATCCTTCAGCAGAGGACTAAGAGGTGGGATCACCTTCAAGTACTGCGCAATCAGCCCTGCCTAAAGACCACATAGCTACATCGAGAATTTTAGCTCAGAATGCTCGACCAACATAACGGGATTTTATTCATGAAGCAAAATTACTGTCCAATCATTTGTTTACATCACCAACGAAACTAACCCGCTCTTTTAAGTGACATACCTGCTTCATTGAAAATTTTCGTAGCGGTCGGCACATGCTGCTCCATATCCTTTTTGGTCTAAAATGTGAATAACTTTGTATATATATATATATATATATATATATATATATATATATATCACCACCTGTATCACCTGTCGTCCCCGTTGATCGTCGAGTGACTCGAGCAGGTACCAGCAACTCTTCCATTTTTCCCTATCGCGTGCAAGAGAAGCCCAGTGGGTCCTCCTTGCTCTAGGAATTCGCTCAGCATCATATCTTTCTTCCATCGCTTTCGTGAAGAAATCGGACCAACGGGTCAGTGGTCTTCCTTTAGAGCGCTTGACCGTCCCGAGGAATCCAGTCGGTAACGGCTCTCGTCCATCGGTTGTCGTTGAAGCGCATCACGTGTCCGGCCCACCTTATTTTCGATATCCTGGCGTGTAGAAACGGCGTCTCTGATTTTCGATCGTTGACGTAGGTCGGAAGTGCATAGTGTATGTGCATATATATATATATATATATTAGTTTTTCTTAAAAGTTTGGCTTTAGTGCAACGAACACGTAGTATATTAGCCAGAAGTAATTGTAGTTGGTTAAGGACATTATTCAAAATATGAGCCATCAACTTGAACATAATCGCACCGGCTTTCAGGCAACAAATCAATACCTCGCATGGGAACTTTTTCGTAATTGGATTCAAAGAAAGTTGTCAATCCTCGACGGAAATGATTGTTTCGCAACTTCTCGCTCAAGAAGTGCTCCAGCGACCGGAAAAGGTGATGTTCAGACGGCAACAAGTCAGGACTGTACGGGATAACGCAACTTCCATCCCAGTTTGGGTCAAGTTCATCTTTGTCAATTTGGCGTCATGCGGTCTTGCGTTGTCCTCAAAGCAGGGTGAGACTGCGGCGACGTCGGCGCGACAAGGCTCGATTGTTGCGGTCTAGGAACTCACAGTAGCGCTTGGCGTTGATCGTCTCTCCGGCTGGCAGCAAACCTCAGTGATCGGCCCTGTCTGGTCTCGAGACATGATGGGCATAGTCTTTGACGAAAGTCGATTTGGACGTGGAGTTGGAGTTTTTCGTTGGTCTGGCGACAACCACAGATTCCGACGACGCTGACTCTTGGAAAAAAGCAAACCATTTTTCGTTGACGCTGATGAGCTTGGCCAAAAATGGAACGCGAGGATGACGATGAAGTAGTTTTTGAGCGATGTTTTTGCTTTTTCGCATCTGTGCTTGGGTGAGCTCCTAGTGCCATAACTTATGAGAAGGTCTATTACACATATATTAGATCGTAAAGCGCAATCTGAATGGCGCATCTTCAGAAAGAATCTATCAGCAGCTGTAAAAAGTATTCATTGAATGTCAGAAGGATTTTTTCAAATGTTCATCGTTTTGCCACTAGAAAAGCTTTCTTCAGGTCGTCTCTTAGTCATGGCGTTAGCTTATGCATTGGTTTTCTACCGGAACACCGGTGTATGACCCTGGCGTACCAGCCTCGTTTTAGGCTAAAATACATTCTTTTTTTGGATTTGATTTTGAATGTTTACGAGGTTGAGAAACAGTCGATTCAATGGATAAGTGTCAAAAGTATAACGGCCACATCATCAAGTGACACCGAAGGTCAAGTAGCTGACACATTTTGGTTAAATACCTCTCCTTTGACTCTTCAGATACGTTAAGGGTGTTGTGAGAAGAGTGCTTCTAACAGCCGCCATTTTACGCACAGGAAAAGTGTAAAATGAAGAGTTTTTTTGGAGGAGATGAGTAAAACAGTCATTTGCGGTTGTATGAAACGATAGCTATTTGAGAGGTTTAGAGAAAAAACCATGTCTCACAATATTAAGGTCTATTGAAAAAAGATGCTCTAAATTTCCGAAGAAATATGTGTGGCTGCAATTTGTTACGAAATCGATAGAAGTGATTAAATCACTAAACATTTGATCAGACACCGATAGGGGACAAAGACATAACAGAGAAGACTCTGTCGTAAAAATCACTTTTATGACACAGTCATCCAAAACATTTAGTCGAAGAACTCTTGCAGCATTTCGGACTGAAAAGCCGATATTAAGTAAACCTCTAGGAGGAGTGTCCTGCAATCGTTGTGACCTCGCGCCATGCCTCAGGTCAATTTTCTGGATTTCGTGTTTTTTTTGTTGGTGCTATGAAAATGTTTGGCATTTTTTAGGTGCTCGTAAAGGCTACGTCACCGATACTTCAGCTACCGGGTAGAATATATTTTGTAGTACCAATTCTGTGCATATCACTCTACAAGAAAACCACCGACTCGATGATCCAGTTTCTTCACGAAAAGCCTAAAGGAAAGATATGATGCTCGGCGAATTCCTAGAGCGAGGAGGACCCACGGGGTGTCCTTGCACGTGACAGGGAAAATTGAAGCATTGCTGGTGCCCGCTCGAGGCACTCGACGATCAACGAGACGACAGGTGATACAGAAGAACTTAGTGCTCGCTCATTATGAAAGCAGCAAAGTATTGTTTAGGAGTGTCCTATACATTTTATGAATTGCTATTGAAAATTTCATGTGGATTAGTACTACTAGAAGAAAATTATACCTTATCGTCAAGTTTTGTGTATTTGTCGAGGATATTGCGGAAGAACGCCTGGGCGGCAAGATTTTCCGGTTTCAACGATGGCACGCCCATCACCTGCTTGGTCATCTGAATACTGTCATTTACTGAATATCTTTTCTCTTCAACGCTCAAATGAGTGGGATAGAGTGGTACAAAGCCGACCATGTTAATACAAAAAAGTAGATTGTTTACCATTTTTGAGTAAATATATTGATCTATTTCACCAGTATTTCTATAATATTCTAGCGAGGCCCTTCAACTTAGAAAAACTCACATCCATAAAGAATTTTTTTGCCACCAGATGAGAGATTTTCGACGTTCAGACCACCAGTTGCCGCAAGGGCTTGGAACACAGCCAGGGAAAGCACAAATAACATCAAAGCTCGCGACATTCTAAAGAAAAGTTTAGAAAATTAATACTTTCCATCAGTTTGATAAAAACAAATTGGTAGTAATTACTGAAAGGATTGTAGACTTCAAGAGATTCAAAGGCTTGTCGAGCTTTTAAAAGGATTTAAATAGAGGATCATCTCAAGGTGACAGTAGTTGATTGATGTTCCTGGACGTTGCTTTTTAAGTGATGACCATACTAACACACTTGAACGCTATGTGAAGCGCAGAATGGATATAGACTTGATTATAGAAGTATATGCACTAATTGGAAAAAAAGTGCAGTTGGTTCGACCTCGGCATGAGTTCATAATGCCAGTACCTCACTGCCTAGAAAGAATTCACTCTCCCAAATCATGGGAGTGGGCTGAAGCGACAATTAGAGATTTTTGGAGCGAATCTTCCAGCACAACATCATGTGGACTCACTGACAAAAAGTTCTAAGGTTTTAGTGAATGTTTGACGCGAAGAAGCAATGCAAGTGCAAGAAGTGTTGGCACCCCTGCAACATTTCATTTCACGTTAGGCGAAATAGCGCGAGAAACGATGCTAAAAGTGAATCTGCTCCAGTCATTCTTCTATATTGTCGGCAATCGGTAAAAAATGAGTAGAGCAAACAGGTTTGTGAATGCTGCAGATTGAATTCAACCTGCAATGTAAACTATGAGTTTCGTTTGGAGATGGAGTCCGCAGCTAAGATTGTTTCTACGATCTCATTCCACAGCTGAGGTGTGCACGTCTTTGTTCACTCGAATCTTCAAGTACAAATCACACTGATGAGATGGACTGAGATTCACAAATAAGCAAGGTCAGGGTCGCCACCAAGCTTTGTTTGTGAGGCCGTATCGAAGAGCTTACCATGATATGACGGTCTCATTGTCGTTCCAGTCACATGCGACTGCTCTTAAAGGTGAGTATCTTCGTTCAAAGGATTCCCTTTTTTTGATGCTTTACTCCCCAATAAGACGTTTGTAATAAAAATTCGTCACTTTCTTGGCTTCTGGAGAACACTTATTAATATGGAATGATCAGTTATTATACTCGTTTATTTTTGATGAAGCGGAGATATACATGGAGATCTAATGGACTATGCCGAACTTGTTAGACCATATGTTGGATAAGTTTTTTGACTTGGTCTGCCAGATGTTTTACTATAGCATCTCAAAACACTTATTTTTACAAACTTTACTTAATCAAGCTCATTAGGGAGTTTTATGGGCCAAGGCTAGCTTTTCCCAAACACTGAAAAACATTAAGTAGTATCACAGCATAAATTATCAGAACTGCTGTGTAATATGGTTTCTCGCTAACGTTGATCTCCGAACTAAACGGGGTTCAAAACTGCTCAAACAAGGAGAACAACTTCGAGTCCAATAATTTTGGAGCTCCTTAATTTTAGAGGTGGTACCTTATGAAAAGCAATCGCTGAAAAGATTTTACACAGTGTGACATCTCAAAGGTTGTGTTGAAAAAATTTTAAGCTTAGGAATCTGTCAGTAAGTCAGCGCAGGGACTGACGGATGAATGTGAATTTTGCCTAAGCAGTGATTTCCAGGAACGCTTCGATGCTAGCTTAGTGTTATCGTCCACCAAAATAAGTCTGGTAGAATCACCCATTATGAAAGGTTATGGGACCTGGATCGTAGTGTGACTGAAGCGATACCACAAGAATTGCACTGTGTCTCCAAAAAAATGTGCTTCAGAGCCCCAGATTGATCATCACAGCAATTCAAACCACATTTTTTCTCAACTTCGAACACAATATTAAGGCGGGTGATATCGTTGATGGAGAAGATTTGTGAGGAAGAGAAAAAATGAAAAAGGCAAAATTGAGCACACCTTGGTGGTAGTGAAGTCATGCGTTTGCTTAGATCTTTCTTCCATCACTGTTGATACGTCAGCTGTTACGCGATGTTTCAGGAAAAACAAAAACAACAACCAAAACAACAGTAGACAACAGCTGCCCTGCCATGAACTGGAAGATGATTTAATGAGAATGTTCGCTGAGAATGAATCAACTGAAGCTTGTTTTTGCTCTATCAAATCCAAACAATGTTTCTCTCTTCAAGCTTTCAGTGAATGCTTATGAAACAAGTAATTTGCGTAATCACATCATCAAGTTAAAAAATAATATGACAAGTCAGAAAGAGCACCTCTTGATTACGTAAATCCTTCACAATGCACCTCTCGTGAATAGGTATTCTTGGGTGTCAAAATGCCATCTAAAGCGCAAAGATTAGGATGGATAACTAGAAATAAGTTTCGATGTGAAGTGATGTGCAAAACTTTTTACACCACATCCAGAAGCGGTTAAATAAAAAGAATTTCATCTCAAAATAAACTCATGTCACGGCACGGCACAGCGGCGTTACCTATGGCTCGTTGAGAACAGTAAAGGTGAAAGTTCTGTCAATTGAAAGGTAGTATCCTTTATCTTTCATGGGTAAAATGAGCTCTTCTAACACTTCTAAAATGGGATTTGAATGCATATATGAACTATATGTCGGCGAAGTTTGGAATTTCTGACCACCTACCGCGCCTATGGGCAAAAGCTTATAAATAAAATAACTAATGGGACTAGAGAGAATTGAAAGTTTGGGAGAAATTGGTACTTTTTTGACAATTGAAATAGAAATCTAGCGAATTAACGATGCTTTAAAAAAAAGTCTAGCAAATTAACCCGTTAAATCCTAAGCTGCTTTTTCACGAAGCAAGCGGAGGGATTGTGCGCTTAGAGCAGCGTGCTACAACTCGAATTGATGGTTTCTATTGGTGCGTGCGCCGTAGAAAATCCTAGCGAGCGACGTTGTGAGTAGTGGCGCATATACGTACCACATGGCATTAAAGAAGTTACTGAGTGATATTCCCCGAAATCTTCCATATTTGTAGGACGATACTTCCAGGAATGCGAAATGTCAAAGTTACTAACCACCAACTACCGATCGCTATCTATGTCGGAGCTTCTTTCAAAAACTGCTCTATGCATTTTTTTGTAATTTACTTGCATGCATATTATTCGTAGTTTTACTCAGAGATTTCTGCCACAGATTTCACTTTACTTTTTTTCCCCTGCTTTCATGAATTTTGAAATTCGGACAGCTTTCGTTTTGATAGCAGTTCAGTTTCTAGTTAACAGCACTTTTGAAACAATTATCAATGTTCACTGATCTGTTAATGTTAACCCTTTGGTTAGGACAGAGATGCTCCGCCAGCTAAATAGCGATGCTGCGCACGGGAGCTGGCGGAGTGACCTTGTCTCATCCAAAAGGTTAAAGTCATCCGACAGCCAAGCGTCGCACAAGGCACGCTTCAAAAGTTGAAGAAATAAAGCTACATAGTTTTGCCTCATCGTCCATCTTCGCAGACCGCGAGTCCACCGGATTACCACATCTTCAAACAAATGGACAAGTTGTTGCGGAGAAAATTCTTTCACAATCAATAGGATGCTGAAATTGCTTTCTAAAAGTTTGTCGAATTCTGAGGCGGGCGATTATTGTGCTGCAGGATTATATAGCTTTACTTCTCGTTGTCAAATAAGTGTTAATTAGTAATAGTTCCCATTTTGATTAACAAGGATGTGTTTGAGCTTAGTTACGACGATATGAATATTCAAGGTCTATAACCGTTATAACTTTTGCATCAGCCTAAGACATCCATGCCACTTGCCCTTCTCGCTTCCGATCGGCATGCTTTTGAACCAAGCGATTTTATTGATGTGTTTGTAGAAAAATTCTGTTTTATTGCCTGAGAAAATGATTTTTACACATGTAGTTCCTACGAATTTGAGCCCATCGGAAAGTTTGCTTTCTTGCGCATCGAACAATATATTACTTGCTTACAGAGTCTTTGAAATGTGACTGGACATGAAAGAAATTCGTCTTTTTCTCCATTTTCACTAAAAATTCGGTGCCAACGCTTCTGAGGCTCATCGACAAATCTGCAAGGCGTATGTTGCTGATTTTTCTGATGTTAGTGTAGCTCAGTGTTGGCTCAAGACATTTTATGAAGAAGGAGATCGCTTGACCGACAAGACTATCACTTATTCCGTTCAATGGAGCACTTTTAGAGAGGCAAGAACTTCCAGAATGACCCTGAAATTGAGCAAAATCTTTGAATTGAATTCGAGTTCAAGAATAGCGAGTTTTACCGCTGCGGAATCTTTGCTGCCGATTATACGGCTAAAACTGTCTCGATTTGAAAGGAGATTACTTTGACTATTCACTTCTCTTTCGTTTTAGTTCAACTGGTGTACAATGTTGTCAAAATTATACACTACCTCCCTTCATAACGTCATGCGAACATCAAAATGGGCGATGTGGGAGGGAAAAGTCGATGGCTGGCACTTAAATTCATTTGTTGCTGATGATATAGTCCTCATAACATCAAGCATTAGCCAGGAGAAACGAATGTTGACCCGTCCCGGACAAACGCTTGCGGAAAGATTGGTCTTCAACTAAAGCCAACGAAAACGATGCTTATGAGTGACGGATGAATTTCAATGCTCCATTCACGCTCAACGGAACGAACATCTTCGAATGCTCCAGTCACGCCTATTAAGATCTTGAAGTCAACATCATATGCGACCTAGCTCTAGAGTTGAGCAGAAGGAAACGAGGGTCTTGAAGTCAGCATCATATGAGACCTGGCTCTGGAGTTGAGCAGAAAGAAAGAGCGGCCTCCGGGACGTTTAAGAGCATCGAGGATGCAGTGGAGAGGACAAAGAACATCCGACTCCGTGCCCACCTTTACGACTCGACGGTTATCCCTGCCCTAACGTATGCAGCAGAAACCTGGTTGCTACGTAAGCAGGATGAAAATCACTTGGCGTTATCGAACGCGCAGTCGAAAGGTCGATGCTAGGAGTAGGCCGTATCTCGCAAATGAGAGAAAGGGTCCGGTGTTCCGACCTACGTCAACCATCGAAAATCAGAGACGCCGTTCTACACTCCAGGATATCGAAAATAAGGTGATCCGAACACGTGATGCGCTTTAACGACAACGGATAGACGAGACCCGTTCTCGACTGCATTTCTTGAGATATCAAGCCTCCACACTCCACCAGTCCACCAGCCCAATGGTTCGATGCCTTCGCGAGAAGCCAGGAAGAAAGATATCATGCTAAGCAAATCCCTAGGGCGAGGAGTTGCACGAGATAAGGAAAATTGAAGTGTTGCTGGTGCCCGCTTGTGCCTCTCGACCATCAACATGACGACAGGTGGCACAGGTGGATTGGTGTACATGCAAAGTTTCTCTATGCATTTTGGAAATACGATAGAACTTTTCCTACAACATAGCATCAGTGATTTTTCGTTAAATCTGTCAAACCTTCATTAGGAAGATAGCTTGTTGTGTTGTCATTCCTTGTTACTTTCTATGCCATCTCAACTTAGTGATTGCATTTTTGTATATTACATTTTTCTTTCTTCGTTCTTGCTGTCACAAAGTCGTTTGTCACGTTTTAATATTGTTTAACGTGATAGTTTATTTACCTATATTTGAATCATTATATCAAACAAAGTAGAACATCCGTGTGTCACTAGAGTTGCGTACAAGTAAGGTGTTTTTGTTATGAATGTCGTTTGAGGAATGCCACCTGCAAGAAATTCATTCTGTAGGCTGACATCGATAACATTCATTGAAACGTGCTCTGCTTAGATGTCATCGCAACTGGAGATCAGTTATAGGCAGGATGGATCCACAGTGGTCAGAATTTAAGTGAAAGTCATTTGCCTGTCAGATTACACGTCACTACACTGGAAAATTTTCGCAATTCTCTGGTGCATACCGAAGCTCCGATCAATTACTGAAACACCGTCTTTATCATCCAAGTTATCGTTTGGTCATAGAGAGAAAGACGTCGATGTGCTACTTGATGAACCATCGGAAATCAAATGATTAGCGTATGGCACATATCACCCGGAATGGACAGGACTAGTTACTTCGGAGTGCAGCGAAGAGGATTAAAGCAGCGCTTGTATGTGGACTGCAGTGATTCGCTGACCACTACGCCGAATGGTGTTCACCACTTTGAAGTCATCACTACTATTCAGGTGATCGTAACTAGCTGGTTCAAGATCCATTATCATCACAGAATCTTCTTATACACTTCGACTCCACTGTAGTAACGAGGTGACGGACAGAAATTTAATTCATAATATGAGTTCAGGTTTCAAAGACGCTGCAAAAGAATCTTTTCATCCAAAGATATCTGGTACACATTCCCCTCAACGGAAAAATGGAAACTTATTCATCTATGTAAAGAGATTGAATCTACAACTACATGTGTTATTACAGGAAAAATGCAAACGTCTTCTACGCAGTTCATTGTTTCTACCTGATTAGGAGGGAACAAATAAAAAATCAATCTAATCCGCCGGTGAGGAAATGTTCATAGGAGTTTTAGTGACCATTCGAAAGCTGAGATTTGAGGCTACCGCCCATATCGCCGCTTCTTCTATAGCCACTTTTGTAACGTTTGCAGCACTTTAGATCAAAATATTCTACGCACTCGCCTACTAACACTCCTACGGAAGTCCTTATCCACCGAATAAGATCAATTTTCCGTTTGTCCTCTTCTCATCAGGAAGAACCCAGCTTGTTTTATAAAGGATATCTAATAAATTGTAAAACTGCAGAAGAGTGTTTGCAAATACGTGCACATAAATCGTTCAAAAAATCCATCTTTCTTAAATGAGGCTGCCATCAAAACAGAAATTCAACCACCAACTAGCCTTCCTTAGTTAGGCTGCTGCTTCTTCCTAGAGGTGCTTTGTGTTGAAAGCTGCTTGGAGCACTTTTATTATTCGAAGTTCACTCAGAAATGTCTACCACAGGTCCACGCTACTCTGTTAATTTATTCTCATCACTCTTGAGCGCATGTAGCGCAGTGGTTAGAGATGCTTTGCTTTGCACATTAGGTCGATAGTTTGATTTCGTGCTGATGGCTCATCAAGCTATCCACCCTTTCCTGGATGATAAACTGATACCGGACTAGTCGCAGCCTTGTCTGGGAGGATAAGCAGCACTGACTCGATACAGCGGGGCGGCACCACGAGTCATTGTAAAGGCCAGATATGCATTCAATCACCTCAAAACGAAGTTAGAAATTGAAGTCGAATGCATGGCGCATCCCTCAGGGATTGATCAACGCCGAGAGCTTTTTATCCTTTTATCTCTATGCTTATTACAATTTTATATTGTCATATGGAAGATAGGATGTTCGAAGAAAAAAATCTAGAGAATCAGAAATTGTAAGTAATTTAATTACTGGGAAAAAATATATAGACTTGGTCTCAAGGGCTCATCTCAAAAAAAGAAGAATACTATCGCGTTGAAACTGTTTTACTAGACGCTATGGATTACTAGTTCAAAAGTTTACGATTGGAAATAGCAATTATCTTCGTAATACTCCAAATGTGACTACTCCTCGACCGAAAACAAAGAAATAAAAATAACTTTATTGTGGTCGAGTTTCGACTGATATACGAAGTGAATTTAATGTGAGTGTAAAGTAATAGATTTTTCTTTTTGATCCTAACACGACGTTGATTTAGTACAATTCATTTGATCGGCTGACGTTTCGGCAAACTTGCCATTTTCAGGACACAAAAAGATAAGTTTGCTCATAGCACAGTCAGCCAAACACCTCCATTACTTCATCAGAAAAAATTGCCATCTAGATTTCATTTGCATCAAACGAAAAACAACTTTCCACCATACTCACCGCTTATCATGAGCCGTCCAATGAGTAGTCCAAGTCCAGACCAGCTGTGTAATGATCACTTGGATTGATAAAGCACGTCTTGTATAACTATAAGAGCCCAAACAGACTATGGAAGCTTTTTGGGTAAACACATGCGTGAAGAACTCCAGACTGGTATGTTTCTGAATCACAAGTGGTAAAAGGATAAAGGATAACGCTCTTGACGTTGATCAATCCCCGAGGGATGCACCATGCGTTCGTCTTCAATTCTCAACTTCGTTTGAGGTTATTGAATGCATCTTTCGCCTTTACAGTGACTCGCGGCGGCTTCCCACCAAATCGCGTCAGTGTTGCTTATCCTCCCAGACAAGTCTGAGACCAGTCTGGTACCAGTATACCGAGCCTGGAGGAATGGATGACTAGGTGAGCTATGGGTGCGAGATCGAACCATTGACCTCGTGCGCGACGCAGAGCCTTTAATCACTGTGCCACGTGCACTCTCTATCCTTTATCACAAATGATATGAGAGAGCAGATAAGACTGCTCTTTCAATGAGTGAGGTACAATCGAAGTCCGTGCGTGCACTGCATGGTTATCTCTACTTGAACAACTCTGTCAACGACTCACAAAAAATCGGTTTAAAGTAATGGTGGTGTTTGGGTGACTAATTTGTGGGCAGTCTGATCTTTCTAGGCTTTAAAGGCGAACACTGCAGAAATGTTAACTGGTCGAATAACATTCAATACAGTTACCTTGCCTATGACTTGAAGAGATCTGTGTTTTTCTGAAGAATGCAAAAGTAAATAGACCCGCCTCCGAGATTTATGTAGAACTCTTTTTTTCAGAAAGCCAACCGATCACATGATGTTAAAAGAAAAAGCTGGAAAACTAAAGTTAAAACTAAACGAAACGTAGTAGTCAAAATAAGAGAAAGAGACGTAAAAAGTGGTTGGCCAACTTGAGCAAGCAGCAATTGCCTCAGCATCCTCTCAACGTACCGTTGGCTCCAACACCAGAAGGAAAAACTGTTCTTATGATTTCTCATTTTTTTTCATGTCATAACTTAATTTGAGGTGCCGCAGTGGTTAAATGTGTCCCACAACACCAACACCGTCGTTAGTTCGACATGTTTCTTTTGGCTAATCACGAGTAACTCCTCTGGTCTGACAAGATGTTACCAAATTGGTTTGAGAGAGTAAAAAGCAACATTGAGATAATACTGATAGATCGGTGCGAAAACAAACCATAATGAGACACAATAAATCACATTCAAACTACTTAATGAAGATGACAACACATGGTGCATTCATAAGGGTGCAATGATTTTTACTAGAATGTCCATTTACATGGCCGCTTGAAGTTTTTATCACATGTATAACTCTTATCAGAATCTTTCTTCATATTTTTCGAAAGCCATGAACAACATCCAATCTTGAAAAACATCAATCAATCGCAAAAAGACCATTACATTTACGCAGTACTCAGCATCAATCAATTCCACCCAGAGAGAAACTTTTTTTTCAATAACTTTCGCCTGCCCGGCCTAATTTCCCATACCCTATCATAAGAATCAAGAATTTTTGGAACAATTCAGTTTGACGGCGGCAATTTTTTTGAGCCAATATCATTCTCTTGACAGGAACTTTTCATAGTAGTGTTAGACATTATTAAAAAGCTTAAATCTCTGGCTATAACATTGCGTTGATGGTTTTCAAAACACCTTTTTAGTGAGCTGTACTATCCAGAATGATATTTGGTTTCACACTCGCCTTCGGCCTCAATTTTTAGCACAAGGATAAATTGTTGGAAGCACGAGAAGCATAACTGCGTGTAGAGAATTTTCCGTAGTATCTGAATCATGCGTTTTTATCTATAATTTTGTTAATGCGGCGAAAAAATCCCCAATAAAGTAACAATATTTGACGCCGTTTTAACACAAAGTGTGATAGAGACTATCTGCTACGCGGTAGATCAGGCGATTACTTCACTAACAAGTCGTCGGAGTGATTTCCCTTAATCATAATCATGAGAATACCTTACTAACAAGTCGCTGCTGTAGCATCTCTACACATTTTACAAGGCTAGAAACCCTTCCGGCGACCTTATTTACCGGCCAACTCACGGAGCTGGGTCAGGGGAGAGGTAGTCATTCGCTTATCATATATTGTTATTCAATTGGGGATTTTTTTCACCGTATCGTTAGGAGCATTAGATAGAATTGAAGGTTCTGATAGTACGGAAAATTCCGTACATGCTGATATGCCTTTCATGCCTCCAGCTTCTTATGCGCCTGATATAAATGAAAGCGAAAACCTAGAGTGGAACTAAATCTTATTTTGGATGTCACAGTGTTATAAAAGAGTGTTTTGAAAAACCGTCAATGTAGAGTTGTAGCGAGAGACTTTAGCTTTCCAATTATTATTAACACTCCTATGGGAATTTCTTGCCCACGAATGAGATCGGCTAAATATTTGTCGCCGCCTAACACATAAGAGCCGAACTTTTTTTCTTCAGCGACTTTATCCTGCAGCGACTTTTTCCTGCCGGGCTTAACTTCCCCTACTCTATCCAATCATAGGAATTTTCTATCCAAAAAGTGTATCGCTTTTTGACTAAAACGGCCCGTGATTACGATTTCCGTGAGGACCCACCACTTCTTGCATTATTTCATTCCATTCATGCCTCCACAAGGCCTCTGGATATTTCACGTATTGCTCTAGCTGCGGCTTGACGATTCCGTGTTCCTTGGGCTTGTCGTGAGGGTTAAGACAATTCCTCTTACAGTTTTCGAGTTAGCCAGGCTACAGTGTTACAGAACGGTCAAATGACACAGCTTGTATGAGAGTGCTGGGTGGGGAGTCAAACACCAGCGCCTTGATTATCACTTTACTTCTTGATACACCAGTTCATTGACCACACGCTACCTCGCCCCCTCCTATAAACTTTAACCATAGGTACACTCTAAATGATTTCCTATTAAAATTCCTTCAACTCAATTCAAGAAAAGAGATTTGAATGTAGTGAAAGCTTGGTGAGTGGATACTCACGATAAAGTAATGTGACGTCAGTCAATGTTTGAGGAACGTTTTTTACTTTGATTGACTGACACCTTACTGATCCGTCTTCGCAGTGTTTTTTATTGTGCTGATCCTAGTACTTCTGACATTCAATTCGTTTCCTCTTCTTTCTGAACATCGCACGATACTAGCTGAGCGGGTCTCCTGGCAGTATGAGGATGTCCTGGCTCAGGCGTTCCATAAGGAGTTGTTGGAGGCAGAGTTGAGGGGGGGGGAGGGAGGTAGATTATTTCGATTTCACGCGCGTCACGACAAGCATCACAACCAATCGGTCACGGCGCTCCCGTTTGAACAAATCTGACCTTCTAAGAAATCCATGAACATTATTAAATACGCAAGTACTCGCATTACATATACATATGTATGATTAAATTTATGTATAATATGTGTAATAGATAAGATTCAAAGATGACTTCTACAGGAAAAGGATGAATCTAATAAGTCACTCCAAAAGGAGCAAGACAAGAAGAAAAGCAGCGAGGAAATTCGTCGTTTTCCTACCGTATCCAGAGGTTGAACCTCCAACGCCAGCCCAGAAACTACGACGAGAAGCCGAGTTAGAAAGAGAAAAAGAGGGAAAGAATTGCGACAGGTTATTACCAGGTAAAATAAGATAAAAGTAAACTCGTTTAATCCAGTATTCAGTAGTTCCATAAGTACGATTGCACATAAAGATTTCGTTTAGTTTCCTATTTTAGTCACGTTCTGACGATGACGACACTCTGGAAAAAGTGGACAGCCTGAAAGTAGAACACTGCGAGCAAAGTTATAAACGATCAACGAAAGCGTCAAAAACGCAAAAAGGCAACAACGAGAGAACTACAAAAGACGACACTAATGACGAGGATCCCCGCAGCGTTTGATGATATTGGGAATCCAATCCCATCGCTAATCCAAGCAAGATAACGACGCATGATAAATGAGATGTCTCAAGAGAAACGATGTCATCTAGATGTATAACAAACATAAAATTAAAGTGTAGTGTACAATTTTATACTTACAAAATAAAATGTCGATGAATGTGTTCGCTTCTAGAATAAATAGGACTTCCTGAACAATGATTAGATCTTTTTTTTGTAGTGAGCTTCATATGCTGTTACGCATCTAGTCCTCCAAAGTTCTATGAATTTTGGTCTTGAATCATCTGTTGAAGACGATTCTGCCTTGAACCTCTTGTGTGTTTTCTGTTAAACCAACTTGGGTGTGTTTTCCCTTCTGTAGAAAACTGAAAAAGTAATCTGATGACATGTCTCTGAGCCTTCTATCAAGTTTGATACCGTACTGATACAGTAGTAAACAGCTACTGTTTCGTCCTTACAGGCTCAGTAGCATGGTGCCCTTTCGATGCAGTCAATCCTTTGCAGTGGGATATACCCCTATTTGAAAAAGAAATTGGCGCCAAATTATTGAATCACGGCATGTCATGTGAGAAAATCCCCGACATTGCAGTGGCCACAGTCGAGCACTTGTGGCTGGTAGAATGAATTATACCTTACTCTCGATTGGGCGAAACAGCAGTTGCCTGGTGCTGCATAAGTGCCGTACCAGACCTTATAGAAGGCTCTAAAACTTATTATCACGATATCAGGATTGCTCCTGATTTGAAGCGAGTTACTTGATGTTGATGAGCAGATGCGAGGTTGCTGAAAGTAGCATCAACTGAGTACGTTGTAGATACACTGAAGTGATAACTGTCACCTTGTTGGGTACCGTCTTCTTCATGGTCTCAAAAGATTAACTAAAATGAAGCGCTACCTACCCACTTGAATCACTTTGACAACATTGGGAGAAGGAACGTAATGGAGACATTTTCCAAATATACCCTTTAATGCAAAATGGGCGCCAGCAGTGCAACGGGTTAGAGCACGCGCTCCCAAATGGAGTGAGATATGAGTTCGAGTCCCGCCTGACGTGAAGGCTTTGCACATCATTCTGCATCACTAGGTAAATCTGTAAGATGATGACACTGCAAAAGCGCTCAAATAAGAAGAATTCTATTTGCGTATTTATCCGTCAGTAAAGTGAGCAGCTTCTACGATTAGAACACTCACCTCTCTATCCTTTTCAAGTCCCAATAAATTATTGGAATCCAGCCGACACAGAGTTTCACGTGGACGAGAGATTTGCTTGGCTCGTAAAAGTACTTGATCTGGGATATGACATGATTTCATTCCTGACCATGAGGCATTCATATATGGGACTTAGTTTTGGATTTACGGTATTCGTTCATTGAGCCTAATATTAATTTTACGCAAGAATTTTAGAGTTTTGCTCAAAGATACTGACCTTTACATCAAATCGTTTCGATTATGCTTTTGCTCCTATTAGCGTCTTTTGGCGGAGCGTTGTGCTTGGCTTTGAGATTGTCAAATAGGTGTGTTCTTTTATATAGGGCAGAGTGGTCTCGTTCGCCAATGTATTCGCTCCCGTTTTGCCCTTACAAGGCATTAGACCTATCTTGATAACTCACGCAATCGTCGTCGGTACCGATAGATTATGATCACATCTATCCGTACGGACCTAGTTGAGATATAAAGCCAGTGAAACACCTAGTAGGCACACTACTTGATACTTGATAGTTGATCGGTCCGTTTCCATAATTGTGCGAAACCCCGCACATAAAGTGCTGGCTAGCTGCTTTGTTCCTCCTAAAGTCTAAAGGTAAGCCTAGCCAGGGCTTTATTAGGTCGCTATCACATTAGAGCAGTTGTCAACCATTGTGGATCAGAGATAGAATGCCACATTGCGACTTGCACCTACCAAGGCGGCGGTCATTCCTGGTACGAGTCAGGCACACATGCACAATAAAAACAACGGAAACGTTCAAATGTGAGAGTTGGTTTAATCGCACAGGATTACATAACGTCTGCATGAAAACTCTTAAGGAATTCAGGATAAATTTCGTATGCGAATGGGAACGGGGGAGATGGTGGCGTTATTGGTAATGCAATCTGTCAAGAAGGAAAAAGCTGATAGGTTCAATCACACCTCGAACACTATTTTGCAATCCACATGAGAACGTCTTAACTCAGCTAGCTGCAAGATTGATAAGCGAAGCGCACGACCAGCACTCTACAGCCTTATGAAAGAAAATGACACCTTCTTTAGGACGAGTAGTCACGGCATCAATCTCCTCTTATAGTTACGCATTCAGGTTGTTATCTGAATGTAATTAGTTCAAAGATAACAGCTAAGTGTAAACATCTGAGTGGGTTTCAATTTTCTCATTAGCGTTTTAGAGGCGGTTGGGCCCATTTAGTCGCCGTGACGATATGCTTTTAATTATTAACGATATACTAGTGGTGAGTGATTGTCTTGTTAAAAACTTTTGTCCCTATATACGAGATTTGGAGGGGACCATCGTCGACACCTAACACGAATTTAGGCGGATTTCTCATAATCTCAAGAAATTCCTCGTACTAGCCAGTAACACTCCGTATTTTTCAAAAAATTTTCTCAATGATATTTTAGGACATATTACTTGTTTTGTTACAATTCTACATTATCATATGGAATACAGGATGTTTGAAGAAAAAACCTACGAAATTAGAGAGTGTAAGTAGTCTAATCACTAAAAATAACGAAATATACATAGACATGTCAAAAACTTCACTGTAAAGAAAAGAATACTAGGTTGAAGAAAAAATTCCTTAACACCCACTATAAATTCAAGGACTACACAGAAATACAATTGAATTCAACTATATTTGTTCTTCAAAGTAAAAATCATCGTTAACCACGATCTTCTGCCGACGATCTGCAGGCTCCCGGATCTACTCGGAATCGCCATTTTTTTGGGCCTTGAATCAAAAAACTACTGACATGCCTCTTCATCTTGATCAAATGTCTCGAACGGGCGTCCACGCAGAAAATGTTTTATTGAGAGGAAAGCGGACCATGATTGAACGGCGCGGTTTTGGACCGTAGGTTGTGTGCAACAAGATCTCGACTCCTTCCGACTCATCAAACTTTTCTTTAGTTTTCTCTGCGGTGTAAGGTTTGGCATTATGTTGCTGAAACAGCGCACGCTGTTGACGAATCTGTCGGGTATGCTCGATAATCACTTATGAGCCACGCATGTGATCTGTTATATTATAGCTGATTTATAGAACCCGATACACGTGTTTCAACCCTTATGGTTTCATCAGTCGGGCGGTACCCTTTTCGTCTCTAGGCGATCCTCTCGGGGCGCTCAGTCCCCTACACTCAGAGTAGGGGGACGACAAACATTTTGCACTGTAAGTCCAGTGAATTTGTCACTGAACAAACAGTGTTGTACAATCGACTGCTCTTGGCTGGTTCGTTAAAAATCATACCTTTCGTTTTTTCAGAAGTTTTTTCAAAATTTCACTGGACTTGCAATGTAAAATGTTCGTCTTCGGCTACTCCTAGTATACGGGACTGAGCGCCCCGAGAGGACTGGCTAAAGACGAAAAGGGTACCGCCCGACTGATGAGACAGTCGGTCAAGGTCGAAACACGTGTATCGGGCTCTATAAGTCAGCCCTTATATAACGGACCACATGAGTGGCTCAAAAAATGATTGTCTAGAATACTGAAGAGTTTACAAACTGCTTTGTGAATGCTGTGTAACAGAGCAATAAACTGAACCAACATCTGTAGACTTTACGAGATTTTATTATCCATAAGACAGCTTAACACATCCTAGATCATCAAACAACAATCGCAGTTAGTAGGTTTCAAGAACGTTGTCTCAAGAAAACACTCGAAACGAAATGTGTAATGTCGGGTACTTAATGACTAGCGTTGCCGTGGGAGTTTCTCATGAAAACGGTCCTGAGATATTCCTGTGAACTGACAATATGCGAGACTGTGCGAAATAAACATGATTTTTGAATTTATCAAACTTCTAGGGGAACTTTTCCACCAACCTAGTAGCTTGCAATGAGACAGTTTTAGTAATTGTCCATCCAGAAATGTGTTGACGAGGATTAAAGTAATTTTCGTAACCGCGTTAATACGACCGATTTCGTGGTTGGAAGTGTAAAAAAACATATCAATGTGAAGAAGCTTTTTACTGATACACTAAGTGAGCATAGATTTGAGTTTCTTTTCTTCAGAGAGCCAGCGGTTCGCATGGTACCGTGAAAAAAGGTGTCAAGAATTCGGCGGACAAGCAACATTTTTCCCAGCATGTTTTTGATTTTCCGTTGGATCCAACACCACCAGATGGATCGGTATGTCCGAGTTTTCGATTTCCTTTTTTTCAACTCGCAAATCAATGCAATGTGCGCACAACGCAGAGGTGGAGATGTCCTGAGACACAAACACGATCATTTGGTTTACCTCTCCCTCTTTAGTTAACCAAGTTCCATTCCCCCGGCATACAAATTTTACCAGACTAGTCTAACAGAGTAAAAATAGCATTGGCCTGATTTAGATTAGAGGAAGGAGATGTGCAAAACTAAGATGCATTTAATCGCATCCAAGGTGCTCAATGAATTTGATGGCTAACGGCCCATTTATGTGGATGCTACTCGCTATCACTACCTAGTACTTTGTCACTTTAAGGTCCATCTCACAGTTTTATTTCCCTCTGAGGATGCCAGTACTTCTACATTCTATTCGTTTTTTCACCTTCTTCTTGATTGTCGTAGAATACTAGTTGAGTACGTCTCATTGCAATCTCAAGGATAGCCTAATTATGGCGTTCTAGAGGGCGTTCAATGTTGACTGCCAGAGAGGACTGGGGAATGAGAATCGGCTCCGAGCCGCACCGCAGCAAGCATCACAGCCACTCAGCTACGGCCTTCACATTTTCGTAACTGCTTGATAAATTTATCACAGACATTTTTCTTACCGCTGTTCTTCCTCACATTCCTTCGGAACTTAGCTAAACCACTTCAATCATGAAAGCATTGATCAATTGGTGAAAGGTTACCACATTGGCGGGCTCAAATTCTACCAATTTGGACAAAAATACATTTTATTCTCAACGTATTCTACCAATCATTATTAGTTCAAAGCTTTATCCACAGGCATTAAACTTTCCGAACGTTGATGATGGCGATTTTCTGACTATCGTACTAGAAGGATAGATAAACGTTATATCTATTTTCTGCCTTTTCTTTAATTCATACATCTTAAGTGATATGAGTCGTATAAAAGCCTGGTAACAGGATAATAACAATATGGTAAAATTAAGGCATTAATACTGGAAAAATGGCACCAAATTTTATCTCGTACTTAGGCAAGAGAGATGAATCTATAAGATTCCATTTGGATCTTTGAAAAAGATTAATGAACCTACATAAACATCAAATCGCATGTGTTAGAAAAGAACAGCTGATGCTTCTACTCGACAAAATCTGGACATTTTGAATTTCAATCACCTAGAATATCCGTAGAAACGCATATCTACATGGTTTTCTAATGCTTACTGAGCGGCAGAAATTGTTGAACGAATTTGAATAGTGGAACATCAGTTGAATTTTTATTAGTACACGCTCTATTCCATTAGAACAACGAGAATTTTTATAGGATAGGGTTGAATCAAAAGAAGCAGCTTGTGAAAAGCTTGACAAAAGAGATAAAAAGAAAGGTAGCAGGGAAAGCTGTCAACTACTACCATATCCCGAGGTGAAACCTCCAACACTAAGCCAAAGACGACGACGAGAAGCTGAATTAGAAAAAGAGAGAAAAGAGAAGATTGCAAGCGGTTTCTATCAGGTATGCGGGGTACAAGTAAATGCGTTCGGTTTAGAATTGTACTTTCAAATAAGTGATTATGAGTGAGAATTTCGTATAGTTTTCTATTTTAGTCACATTCTGATGAAGACGATACTTTGGAAAAAGTGGATAGTCTGAAGGAGGAACTTAGTGAGAAAAGCCGTAGACGAGCAACGAAAAGAGATCATATACAAAAAGACAAAGAAAAAGTTATTAAAGACGGTGTTGACGGTAAGAAACCCGTTAAAGAAGCGGGGAAACCAATGCCATGTCCAAACAAGCCAGTATGAAGACGAATGATATTTGAGATATTCTTAAAAATGATGTCATTTAGATGTACGAATAAGACATAAACTTTTAGTGCAGTGTACAGTGTACGATTTTATATTAAGGAAGTAAACATGTCGCTGAGTGTGACCGTTTTTGAACACAAAGAACTTTCTGAGCAAGGGTCAGCCTCTTTTCAAAGAATTATCTAATACATAATTCTTTACCTCAGCTCATCTGATTCTCCAAATTTGTGAAGGATTTTCCCAAAATTTGGTTTAAATGTGGCATGCATTTCCACCAAGGATTTGCGACTTTGCTTATCTTCGTTAAGAGGCTTCTATTTTCTTTGACAGTTCATTCGAAGAAAATGATCTGCTTTTGAACAAAGCCACGGAAGAATGATCATGTCGGTCAACTTCGTCATGTTAAGTACTGAACCTTATAAAAGTGCGTATTCCTTCTGATCATTAGGAAACTAATGAAATCCGATCTCATTTGCTGGAGAGGAAAATTTTATAGGAATGTTAGAGACCATTCGAAAGCTGAGACTTGGCCACGGCTCCACGTCACCGGATTTCAAAAAAGACTTTTTTGACGTTGATACATGAGGAGATTTCTTGACTTCACACACGCATATTTCTCGACGGACGGTATTCTGAAAAAGCCCTTTCTCTGAAGCGCAGCAGGTAAAATAGGTTGAATTCCCATCTGCGATCAAAACCACTCTGGCCAATTCACGTGCGTGTGCGTGCGGTCGCTACGTGAACTGCTGACGCGACATTTCTTTACGCTTACATATGCCCGAGTAATCGATGGCCATCGCGTCATCGAAAGTGGCTGCCTCAGCCACGCACACGCACATGAATTGGCCGGAGTGGCCCTTGATCGCAGATATGAATTCAACTTATTTTACTCGCTGCGTTTCAGTGAAACGGCTTTTTAGGATATAACTACAAATTTGACTACGCTACCTAATGATTACTAATAGTCCAAAGAAAGAGCTTTGTCCGGCGAGAAATATGCGCGTCTGAGACATAGTTTTGTGTGGGGATTACAGCGTTTATAAAAGGGTGTTTCGAAAAAGCGTCGACGTAGGGCTGTAAATTGACTCAAATCTCAGCTTTGAAATGGTTGCTATCACTCTTATGAAAAGTTCTTCTCCAGCGAATGAGGTCGGTTCATCATTTGTCCCCTCATATACGAAAGACTCGGGACGTCAAGCGCTCTAAAGGAAGACCACTGACCCGTTGGTCCGATTTCTTCACGAAAGCGATGGAAGAAAGATATGATGCTCAGCGAATCCCTAGAGCGAGGAGGACCCACTGGGCCACTCTTGCACGCGATAGGGAAAAATGGAAGAGTTGCTGGTACCCGCTCGAGTCACTCGACGATCAACGGGACGACAGGTGATACAGGTGATACGAAAGAACCAAATTCTGTTTACAAACCATCGACCTCCTTGAGTGGACGGAACAATTTGTGGATAACTGTAAAACTTGGTACCCTCGTCTAGTTGCTGTGGTGCTTACCATTGATCAAATCGTACAGCACATTCTTATGAAGCAGTCCTTTTTACCCTCTTTGGAACTCCTCACAGCATTTGCAGATATAATGAGTAGTCACAGTTTTTGAGCTAATACCAGAAGACGATGGAGATCTAAGTGAGATGGTGATTCCAAGATTACCACATGCTACGCAAGTAGAAAATTGAAAATGATAAAACGCTCAGAGTGAGTGAATTTTTTCAGGAATTCCAATCATAGCGTTGAGGTGATGTATGCCTAGTTGGAGCCAAGAACACTTAGGTCTACCTGCAGATATGTCAAAATAGTGTCATGTTTCCAAACATGCTCCTAACCAATTTGCAAACCCGGCAGAGACAGGAGTCGCAATCAATTCAGTGTGAAGTGACCCAGGGGCCATGAGTGATTGAACAACGTCTCTGACCACTTCACTAATCAGAAGTAAGATTTCATTATATAAGAGCAAGCAGTGTGTATTCAGTATGGTTGCAGATATTTTGAGATGTAAATGAATCTGCTTGTTTTTGCATTCGATTTGACCGAACTCTGTAACCTTTCGGGTCGCCATGTTGGCACCAGTTCGTGACTGAGGTTAGAGCATTGTATTGATAGAACATTGATGCATTGTAAGTCGTTGGATAGATCTTATACATATATGTATTTTAATGCACTTGCATTACGTGTGATCGTGGTTTATTGTCTTTTCTACTTAACAAATCTTCTCACCAGACTACTAGTGGTTGATCGATAGCTTGAAAAATACAGATTCCAATACTGAACATGTTTTGTAGACAAATTCCTGTATTGTGATTTAGCAGTGAAAGAAGATTGCGTTTTACTTCCATAATACTTGGCTCCTTGTTTGACCGTATCAACGGAATTTTTGGTATTATTAGGCTTTCTCATAAGTTGTGGTATTAGAGCAATAAACACCATATTTATTAACCAGGAGAAATTAAATTTGCTTGACAACACTAATCAAAGAATGTGCCATCAGGCTTAACACATTTCTGTCATCTCTCGGACAACTAATTAGTGCCGCGCTCATAGAACTCGCCTTCTCAAACTCAAATAAAGTTGTTAGTCTTCGACACAAATCACTGAGGTCTCGGGACTTCTTCTTGCTCATGAAGTGCTTCGAACGACCGAGAGAGAAGATATTCAGACGGCGGTATGTCAGAACTGTATGGTGGATAATCCAGCAACTCGCAGCCAAGTTCAGTCAAGTTCCTCTGTGTCAATAGGGCGACATGCAGCCTTACGTTGCCTTGAAGCATGATGTAACAAATGTGGAAAAATTTTGGTATTGAAAGAAAACTCAAAAAATTCTGCACAAAACCACAATGATTTGTTGTCTGAGAGAACGAAGCAGAAATGTGTTCAGGCAAATGGGACACACTTTAAATAGCGTTGCTAATCAAATTCAACTACCACTGGATGACTAATTTGGTGTTTATTGGTCCAATGTCGAAACTTATAAGAAAAATCTTATATTCAGTATTATTTCGTTTGAGGCAAGCTTCGCCGCTACAAAGAAGTAGATTGTAACTGAAGAGACTTCTATGCACTAATTTTTATCAAATGTAATTCCACATATCTTAAAATCCCCTTTTTCAAAATGAAATCCACATTAGTAGATTAAAAACTCATTTCAGACTCTTTTTTCACATTTCTCGCTACAATTTTGCAGAAATGTTGTTCGAAGACACATTTTCCGCATTGTACGACTCACAGAAAAACCTTGCATGGAGAAGTTTCTAGCATGAAAACCGGAGTATACCATAATGAGACTTGTAATCCTTAATGCAATCTGAGGAGAACTTTTTTAGCATAGGTTGCACTTTCGTAACCTTGACCCATTATTCCTCCTTGCGAAAATATTCATCAAGCTGTCAAATATCAAACAATCAGCATCTGTCAACGGTAATTCAGCTCCATTCTTACAATACCACCAATTAGCAATTCACCCTTGCTCTGTAGTAGTTGTGCCTCTGAGATTTAACAATCAAAGATTCTCACTCTTTCTGTAGACCTCACAATTATTATTTGAGTCAAGATGTCATGTGGTCTGTTATTGGGCTCTTGTATAGTCACATAAACGTGTTTCAGCCTTGCAGCCTCGTGAGTCGGGCAGCAGGCCCTTCACCTTTAGCCAATCCTCTCGTGGGTCCTTACATCCCCTATAAAGAATAGGGGACGAAGAACGATTCACACAATTGCCGCCAAGTGAAAGATCACAAGATCGGCCATTTCCGACACTCAATTGCTCTTTGCTGGTATTCTTGAGATGGTATACCGTTTGTTTCGAGTGCATATTTAATTCTGGGCGTGGCCTCAAGAGAACACTTTAAACTAGCGGTGCAATATTTCAAGAATACAAGCCAAAAGAAATCGAGTGTCGAAAATCGCCGATGTTGTGGTTTTTCGCTTGAAAGCGACTGTGTAAATCGTTCGTTGTTGCGCACTCTTTATAGTGGGATGTAGGGGCTCCCAAGAGGATCGGCCAAAGACAGGCCTGCCCGACCAACGAAGCTGCAAAGCCGAAACATGCGTGTGGGATTGTACAAGGGCCCATTGACAAACTACATCTTGTTATCTCAAATATTAGCTATGAGACATATTCAATTTTGGGTTTGGTCTTGTGAAAACACTCGAAACAAATGGTATAATCTTTCTGCAGGCCATTAGTAGTCATTCGATAGCTGGGGAATGGAGAGTTTACTACTTTATTCGATTGCTAGAGGGTGAGAAGAATCAACAAAGAAAAATTTACGCCCCGTTTTGAAATGCCTAGCTTGTTTACTGAATTTGACAACGAATTTCGTTAGCAATTACAAAGTAGTGTCCAGGTGCGGGTTTCAAATGATTCGTCATGAAGCCCCAACTTCTATGAAAGTAAATATTTTTAGTTACGAGAGCGTTTATGACCTCACCATTTCGCATCAAGAGAATGGCATGCATGGGAAGTAAACATAATTGCAACTCATTCTGCGCATTCATTTCGTTCATTGATTGTATCTAGGCCACTATTCTTTCTTGCTTAAAATCTCTTGCTATAAGTAAACCAACATATGCATAATGAAAAGAACTGTAATCTGACAGCGTGAAAGTTTCTTGACAAAATGTCCGCCGTTATAGCCAGTGTCACCTAGAACCTTTGGTGGCTCAAATGGGCTTCCTCAAAGAGTCCCTGTTCTTTCTAATAGGCATTATTTTCTTGGAGTCCGCATTTCATACCATCTTTCAACGGCGAAATGCTCATCAGTAGTCGTTGAAAGCTTTTCACCTGGATTTTTTCTCTAACAAGCTGTGTAGACACTATGTAATTAAATTTTTCTAGTGAAATTAGTTGCTCTCATCTAATGATGGTGAAAGGGCATCTATTTAGCTCGGCAATAAATCGTCCTTCATCTCATTCACACTTCATTGCCAAAATATGTGATATAACATTTCCCACTTCTTATGAAGGTCAGCATCAAGTTTTCTTCACATCATCCAGATTATATCGAAAACCTTCATGAACAGTTTCATAAGGATACATTTCCATAGAAGGAGTTCAAAATATTGATGAAATAGTTGTAAATACAGAAAAAGCTTTGCTGGAAGGTACCATTTTAATCTGATAATGGCGCAGGATTTGTTGTGATCCTGCGCACTTGTTAGTATGAGGAGGGAGGTTTTCTGTGAAGTACCTTCGATCGACCTACCTCTTAGTGAAGATGGACTCTGTGTATCTATGATTGAATGATTGGATTGGATTGCCACTATTGGTTTGTAATGGGTTTGGACACGAATAACGACTAGTTTATTGTAGTGTTTACCGAACAAAGTTGTGAACGTTGAAATCGATTCAAACAACAAGATGAACGATGGAAATTCTCCGTTAAAACAACAATGATGTAGTCAAAACAGACAATAACCTGATCATCAAATTATATCGTTTTGAGCGGGTCTATAAAAAAGCGGTCGAGAGTAGAAGTACCACATTAATTAAGCTGGTTTCAAATATTGTTCTAGGATAATCTGACATAGGTACTGTCGTTGATTATAATTCGTCATTTATCTCCGCAGTTGCAGTATAATAATCTATCACTGAGCCCTCTTTAATATAACTATGGTCCTCAAAATCATGGTCAGGGTAATCTGGGGAGTAAGTGAACGCTTCTTCATATAAGCTAGTATCAGCTGTTATTCCGTCTACTTTGATGATTACCACGACGCACATAATCATCAATAACGCGAATGAGGGCGCGAGTCTCATCGAAAAGTTTCTGAAATTGGTAATATAATTGAGAAAATGGCAGTTGATTGAGACACTGGCAATAAAGCAATCAAATCACTGACGACGGCAAATATAATTCCGGTAATCTACAGACTAGATGATCTGATTTTTAATTGTAAATATCGTGCTTATCTTCTTATTTTGTCAAAATCATTAAGTTTATCGTCGTGACCACTTCCGCCGTCATCGTGATCTTACTTCTCCCGTTGACGCATACCGTCATTCCATAGCAATTTGAAAACCGTCCCCCAGTCGGTTTATTTTCGATGAAGAAGTTGAACTTGTCTTGCTCGCCATACTGGTTCAAAAAGCACTTGGAAATTCCCTGGTAAGGGAGTGAAGATAGAGCGTTCGGCGGTAATCAGTTCCCGAGAGATGTTTTGCGCATTCGGCCTCTGCAACTACTGCCATAAATTACTGGTTTCAAATCGGATTTACTGACAAGTGAAGGTGCTCTACCAGTGTATTACGTCAAGGCCGATTTTCTCCGATTCAAGTCAATATCAATTTTCTGATCCTGAAGGATGTCTTCGCATCATGCGACACATGCGCTACAGTGCTCACCTTCTCGACTCAACGGTTATTTCTACCTCACCATAGGCAATCAGATTCCTTGTCGTACGTAATCAGTCGTGAGACTACCTGGCGTTATCAAACGCATAATCAAAAAGCCAGTGCTAATAGTCTTTCGTGCCTCGTAAATCAGAGGAGAAATTTTATGTTCTAGCTCACGTCAATGGTCGAAAGTCTGGATACGACGAGTTCTTATAGCGAGGAGGATCCATTAGACTTTTCTGGTGCTCAACGGAGAAAAGTACGAGTTACTAGTGCCAGCTTGATACACTCTCCGATCAACCTGACTGCAGGTGATACAAGTGTTATGCCGAGAAATTGTCGGCTACGCAATCACACTGGTTCAGAACATCGATTACTCATGTATTGCAGGTCATCTCTGATTACCACACCGAGCATTGCGATCTTAGAGTTATAGTATATTATGGATAAAGTCAAACTTAGCTAGAAACATTCCTAAAATTGAAACTGTGGAGGAAGGCATAAATTTTTGGACATCCCCACTGAACAAACGAGCAGCTTTATGTCGACAGCTGGAGGCGGAGAATTCAATTTAGAATTTAGCGAGAGCGAAAGTCAATTCTGTTACCAACATTGCACAAAAATATGATTACTATAGAAGGGAAACCTCTTACATTCGTTGCGAAAGTTTTTTAGGACGACACTCAAATTTTGATATGCCTGATAAGTATGTTTGAGATAAGTATGTGGTCTGTAATGATCACTTATACAGTGCAATGCACGTGTTTCGGCCTTGCAGCCTCGGCAGTTGCACGGTGCCCATCGTCTGAGTCAATCGCTCTTGGGGAGAGCTTCCTTATATAGAGAAACCGCAGACGTAATATCTACACACGCCGTTGAGTGATAAAATCACCCAACGGACAGGGTTTCACACTCGAATGCTCTTGGCTGGTAACTGTGAAATATCATACCAATCTTTTCAAGGCTTTTGACGAGGCTGAAAGGCCAAATGTATCACACTATAATAGTGCCCATAACAAGCCCATGCATGGTTCAAATAATTAGTAGGTGTGTTTATATTTGAGCGTGCTCTTGAGAAAACACTCGAAACGAAGGGTGTGATATTCCACAATTACCAGCTATGAGCAATATAGTGTGCAACACTGCCCATTTGGTGATTTCTATCACATAACAGGGCGTATAAATTTTACGTCGACGGTTCCTCTATTTAACGGAGTTCTCTCTCAAGAACGATTGACTCAGGCGAAGGGCACCGTGTAACTGACGAAGTTGCAAGGCCGAAACACGTGTTTTGCACCATAAGTACCCATAACAGACCACATACATGGCTTAGAAATAGTTATCAAGTATCAAGCAAATTCAAAGGAGGATCTACTGCCGAAATTCCAGATGGTAAGATCTTCAAAATACATGTCGAATAAGAAGTCGGTGCTCACCCGGATGAGTGCTCTTTAAGTGAAATGAACATGAGATTAGTAACGAAATCTCAATGATGTAGCATTCTTATGAGCTCAGCTGGTGATCACGTTTTCGTGGAAGACTGAGAAACAAAATTTTGTGATGTAATGATTTTTATATGTCGCCCATGCAATATCTTTGACGCCATTCAGCTCAAGTAAAATTTGCTGAATGCATGATTATCACGTACGAATGTAAAAACTGCAGTTCACTCTCAGGAAAAGCTAACGCTCCGTATCTCAGACCACATTTTTTCTATACTCATTGCCTAATTAAATTCTAAATCTTCCATCAAAAATTTCATAGCTTTGATTGAGTGTCGACACCGAATACGTAATTCATGTTAGCAGTTCTTCCTCTCTTTCGTCTGATATCAACATGATGGTCGCTGAAACGTCATTGTTATTCCACAGAGATCATACTCCAAAAAAGTGGATTTTGTCAACAGTTTTGATCGACTATTTTGAGACCGGTTAGAGATCCGATATAATCTCATATATACCTTTATATTCTGCCTTTTCAAAACGCGCTTAGACAAATTCACAATGTGGCAATACATTTTGAGCCTTTATGAGAATTTCCAAAGTATAAATAAATCGGAGTCGAATCCTTTGCATGTAAGATTATATCGCTCTACTTGGAACTGACTGACTGAAAGGTACCGTGCTGTTAATGAGGCTGAAAGGCAGGAACACATGTCTATCACCATATAAGTGCCATAACAGACCTTATGGAAGGCGTAAAATTTATCAAAATAATCTGATAGAATTTTCTTAAGATTTCAAAGGATTGGTATGGCACCTCGATTGTTAGACTTGCGTTTCGGCTTTTACGCAAGCTTCATCACTACCACATGCTATTTCTACTCGTTCCTACTATTATAGGGAATCAACACCGCATAAGTTACATTCTGCGTTAAGTGAAAAATCACGCAACGTGGAGTTCTTTCAGAGTGATCGATTTTTGCTTATCGCTTACATGGCTTATGGCTTACGCCGACATGTATATATATATATATTTATTTATTTATTTATTTATAAATCAGCATGTCTATTGGAAATGGACTTCAGACAACGATAATTTTTGACATCCGTTTTTTTTACTGTGCTTTCACATTTTGAAGTGCATAGCATACAAGACACACTTAGTAGAGTGCTCCCTTAGTTTAATCCTTGAATATCCTCCTAAAAATGCTTATCGACAAGTAAAAATTGGATTCTATTGGATGTGGAGTCGACTCGAACAACGGCCGATTACTCTAGAGAGAGCTTGTAAGCACTGCAACGTCAAAACCTCGCTCTGCTTTTCTCTCAGTGGCATATTTTCAGTAATCGGTGGCTGCCAACGATTATTGTTAGCGAGATTAAAGCAGAAATCGCTTTTGAACCATTCACAACAGCATTTTCCTAGTGGTTCTACACATTTTTGTTAGTGCTCGTGCCGTACACAGCTTTTCACTAACTTCATTATAGGCATTTATTATCTTGTAGAAGAGAAATTTTACACGGATTCTCGTTTATGAAAAGACCTTATTACGGTGTAAGTTTCAAGGCTCGCTTCCGCAGTGGTTATATCGCAGCTCCAATTCCAGCATGATTCTGCTAGTAATTCTATAGCAACATTCAGAACTTGTGATACTATATCGCCATAAAAAGATGGCGTATTACCGAGAAGAGTTTTCCAAAGCTTGCTCTGGGATAAAAAGCGCTTCTAAGAAATCAGTTTTGATCATAGAAAAACTTTATGTCTAAGATGAGAATGTAATCTAAGTTCTTACTGTGCGCTAACAGAAAATGGATTTTGAGATTAGTCAATGCAACGTTAGTGGTGGACCAGGTTTGGTTTCTTCAAAAGCGCAGTTAGTTGTCGGCTGTGAAAGAGTGGCTTCAGCGAAGTACCTGAGATATCTCACACGTAAACTTTTTTGATTTGGCTCTCCGTATGCAGCCGCTCAAGATTTTCCAAGTATTGACGCAACATGTGTGCGTAATAAACTAGTAGAGCAGATTAATATACCTAAACCATAAAATAAGATGTTGTGAAGTAATAAGGAACTAAATTCACTGTGCCATTTACATATATTTTAGCACATGAAGAACAGATAGCCATCTGATTGACAGAAACCGACCATTGAAACCTAGTTAACCTTACACAGAAAAATTGAAAATTTGCCCGAATGTTTCCGCTCCGAAGAAGGTGAACTGCCGAAACGTCAGCTGTGAAATAAAGTTCAATGTAACACCTCGTGTTTGGCTTAAAGAAAAAAAATTAGGAATCTGCCCGAATAATCGCGCAAATCAGCTCCAGTAAAGCACCAAAGCACCATTAACTAAACCCCTAAGAGTCAAGCTAACATTGATGACATACCATATATGTCAAGGGTTGCTGAGATAGGAGGCATGATTCCTCCTGACGGTGACCTCTGGCTATTGTAATCGGGCCCAAGTGCTCACCAACGCAACCCATTTCTAGGCAAACCGTGCTCGGCATAGCGTTCTGTATATGCAATCTTCAAGAGCATGAACCGTCACAAGCGAGGCGACCCCGTCACAAACGGAGGCTTGTATTCTCAAGGAGCCATGGTCATCAAAAAGAAGCAATGAGAACACTTCCTTTCAATAGATCTCTGGAGATCAGGACTTTGACGGAGAAGTTGACACGAGCTTTCGCATTTTCTTTGGACGAAACATAAAGGATAAAGGATAAAGCTCTCGGCGTTGATCAATCCCTGAGGGATGCGCCATGCATTCGACTTCAATTTTTAACTTCGTTTGAGGTGATTGAATGCATATCCGGCCTTTACAATGACTCGCGGAGGCCTGCCGCTGAACCGAGTCAGTGCTGCTTATCCTCCCAGACAAGTCTGAGACCTGTCTGGTACCAATTTACCGACCCCGCAGGGATGGATGGCTTGGTGAGCCATGAGCGCGAGATCGAACTATTGACCTCGTGTGCGACGTAACATAGAATCCTCAAAATTATCGCGCAAAAAAGAATAGGTTTTAATCTCGTAGCAGCCAAAAAAGATATGCAACAAGTTGCTGACCTTGTAAAATTGATGACTATCGGGTCATCAGTTAGTGATAAAAGTAAAAAGTTTGCAGAAACAATCTACACCTAAAAAACGAATGACTGATATAAACTAAGTCAAAGTGAGTGTCATCGTTGAACTGGTATTCGCATACAGCATACATCATCATTTTCAATAGATTCTCATTGTTTTCGGATTTTTACTTGCTATGACGACTTTTGAGTCTTGTTCGAAACTAGGAAACATCAAAATTAAAGATTTCTATTTTGATACCCTTGTGCAAATCAATACAATTGATTGACTGCTAAATTCAGTATAATTGCGAAGTAAAGCAACGTTTCTCTCTACACACGACACATATGTTTTGACCAAACCATATGGGCAAGCAAAGAAAATTGTGTTCTGTCAAAGCAACGCAAGAATTTTAAAAATTTTCAGAAAACGGAGAAAAGAACCCTAATCAAACAGTGGAAATCGCGCAACATTCTACACCTATCATTTTGCACAGCACTTTCCTAGGAAATAGAAATCACTTCTGGTTCTTCTCTGTTAACGACGAACAAATGAAGAAACCACCTCTTCAGCTAGACAAAGTTTTTCTACTTCACTTTAGTAATCATTCGAAAGCTCAAATCTCTAGGTTCCGTATGAAGCAAGTTTCTGAAAAGCCTTTTTACTCTTCAGCGGAAGGAAGAAATTTGTGTTTCTTACTCCAATATTTCTCACAGGGCAAAGTTCTTCCCTTAGACTATTGGTATTCATCCGACAACGTAAGGTTCAACAATTTCAAAGCCGTGTTCAATTTCTGGAAGAATCGTCTCTTTGCAGTATAGCAGGGAAAATAAGATTAACTCCCGTGCACGTGCATGTGTTTTTGACAAATCCAAGGACTGCGGGTATGTATGAAGGCATGGGAGACTGCCGAGATCATTGATCGGTGGCACCTAGGCACATCACATGTGAACTGCTATATTTGCTATTCGATTAGGAATTTTTCTTTGTCGTGAAAGAACTTCCAGATTAAAAGTATGAATTTGACACTACAAGAATTTTTCTACACGTGCACACGCTTTTCTTGCTTTCAATGAAGTAATAGGAGTTTGGCTGGTGTGAAACATTTTTATTTTGAATGGTGCAGCATTATAAATGGAGAACACCGATTAATCTTCATACAAAGAAGTGGTGAAGTCTTGCCAAAGCTGAGGCAAATGTATAATACTCTAGTCACGTTGCAGAATTAAGTCAAAACTTTCAGTATGTTATGAATTACAATTTTTCCTCCTTCAGTGAGGTGTTATTTACTTATGTTCTCGAAAGACGCGCTAGCGCCACTCCACGTCTTCTATACTAACTCTGTCAACTATATCACGGCTAAAACAGTAGAGACTCCTGTTGTCAGCACACTTTTTACTCTTTGTCTCCTTATATAAATGACTAAGCACTTCGTATATCGCTCTTATAACACTCATACAATCTTCAGATGCTCCCGATTCACGTTTGAACTACTCCTACAACACTCTTCAAGTTTGACTTAGTCATGTTCTGGTTAGGGATAGTGAAATTTTTAGTTTGAAGATATGCATCAAACATCAAACAGTTGGTTGATCACAAGAGTTTTTTGGTATCCTTGATGGCAGCTGATTACAGCATAATGAATTTGAAAAACCAGAAAAATGTGAGTTTTTAGTCAAAAAGGACAGTAGAGTGACTAATAAGGTTTTCAGAAGTTAAACTAGTGCCCCTAAAAGCACCACGACCAATTGAAGTGACGCTGCTGGGAATCTCGATGGAAGTCCCGACCATGGGGAAAGCCTAAATACTAGCCAGTGACCGATAGCGTATAGTACCGTGAGGGAAAGGTGAAAAGAACCTAGGGATAGGAGTTACAGAGTCGCCCAAAACAATCCTAACTTTATTCATTATTCCTTTATTCATTATTCATAATCCTAACTATTCCTAATTTTTCCCGACACGTGTGCGGTGATTAGACGGTTGTTTAGGGTTGAACCTTTTCAGCCGTCTTTTTAGTCCTAGATTTCATTGCTAGGTTTCGTGTGATCCCGAATATTATCATGTCAGCCTAAAGATTAAGTCATCTAGCAGCGGACTTGTGAGTGTCATGCTCATAAACTAGGTTTCGCGGCTTTGATCATGCTTCTCTCGCGCGAAAAAATTGCACTGGTGAGCTTCTGGTGATACCCAGAACATTGAACATGATGGCAAACCTGACTCATCTCATATTGCGTTGGTGAGTAGTGCGGTCAAAAAACATGTGATAAAAGGAGATACAACATTTTTTCAAGCCCCGTTTCATCGTAGCACCTTTTGACCAGGAAATATTATAGTTGAAAGAGTGCTACAAGATGCTCTTTGATCTGCGTTCAAGAAGCTCAAGTCTGTTGGGCGTTACCAGCGCCTAAGGAAGACAAATGCTCAGGAGTGCTTGCGCGAGATGTGCATGAATTATATTGTGTTGATCCGAGTATTTCCCACTGATCTACAGCAATATTTGAATCTGTAGCTGTAACTACTGCCATTAGAAGATATGGTGTTTTCCATCAACATCGCAGATTACATGTCAAATTGGCTTTCACTGGTGTCTTGTAGCGGCTGGGTCACAGTATGTCGCCATCATGAGGAAAAGCACTTGGCGGTTTTTGATTATTGAAATGGTTTCTTTGATAAAAATTACCAATTGCCGTCTTTGGAGTGATCCGGCGGCTGACCTCGGCTCAGGATTGAAATAACATTTGTACATTGCACAACATTTCCAATCATTAACATTCTTTCTTCTATTGATGTTGAAGAGTTTCTTTTCAGGTTTTACGAACATTTTTTCTCGTAGTTTCGTATGTTTATTCTTCAGCAAAGTATGTTGCCGTCTAGCATTTCTGAGTTGTCGACAGTTCGTCAAGAAGCATTTTATTTTGACTGAAGCTAAGAGGGACGGAAAAATAGATGGAGGTGAAAATACCGTGCTCTTGTAGACTAAGTGCATGATTAAAAAAGCGACGGCATCAGTAGCGATACCACAAGATTTTCAGAGAAAAAAAAACAAAGGACTGCACATATGCTCCGCTTTACTTTTCCGCCAAAGGCATATTCCATCTCGCTTTTTGATACATAGCTGAAATACAAACTTATAAGCATTACAGTTTGGTTTCTATGCATATTTTTCTGTTCAACTGATATACTAGTAGATAGCTTTTTTAGACAATTCTTACCAGCATATAGCAAATCTCTATCTGTGGCAAATCGTACAGTCTCATTTAAGATTATTCCAAACCACTATGTTCAGCTTTTTTCTGGGTTTCTTCTGATAGAGAAAAAAGAACTTACGCTTCATATGGATTCTCAAATTTGAAAGGTTTTCCGAAAGAGCGTCGAGAATATCCCAGAACGATGGCGTGTCTTTTTTGTTATAAGCGCTCATAGGACTGAGAATTGTCTGTTCTGACCACTCACGTAAAGCCGCTGTAAAAAAATCAACTTATCTGGAGGACAAAAATCAATTAATAGGAAGGTTTGCTAAGAGTTCCTTACTCCGTGATTATAGTGGTTTCATGAAATAAAGTTCCATAAACACATTGTAACTATTACCTTTCTGTGCTCCTGACTTTTCGTAATATGCAAAAGGCTTTCTAACGTTTGGAGCAGCGTAAGTAAGGCAGATCAAAGCGCTGAGAGAGACGATGTAGAAAATCATCCTTAAAAAATCTATTCTATTTTTTATGTGCTGTTGAGATATTAGAATTAAATCAAAGACTGAAGTTGAAAAGAGTATACGAGCTTTGACCAACTGAACAAAGGAGAAATGGAAAGTGATAAAATGCTGTTTGAGCAGTCTTTTTATCGGTATCACGACTGGCTGGTGTGGAGCCGGGCCTCGCAGCATATAAGGGTCTTTACCTCATAACTCGAGTATGAGTCATAGAGGATCCCAGTGAGGAATCAGATGAAAGAAGGCTGGTTAAAGCCGGACAATTTGAGGGTGTTGAGGAGAACTTCTGCTCAGTTGATAAGTAATGGGCATTAGCTTATAAACTCAAAAATCAAATCTCATTTTAATCCAGTTGCATAGAGGGTGCGCGATATTATTCGATACATTTTTTATAAGGACCGTAGCTGATCAAGGTCGAAGGGGCAACTTATACAATTTGGAACACATGGTTAAGGACCTATTTCATAGACTGTTTTCCATACCTCGTTATAAAAACTCAAGGTAGCCTGCACTAATGCGTAGAGCCTTTCTGAAGTTGATACGTCATTTGTCCACTTACGTTTCGGCAATACCGCCTGCGTCGTTAGAGCCACGCGCGTAATCAATCGCCCCCTACTGATGGTAGGTACGAAGGAACGTGTCTTGCTAAAACCCATATGAATTGAGGTTTTTGCCGTTTTTTCACTCGATGACTTCCGATTATAAATAAGCTAGTAGACACTGTCTTCCAGTGTGGCAACAAATACATCAGTGAAGTGGGTAGGTTAATCTCTGCCCGCATAAAAGAAAGCCTTGCCCGCAATTTTAGACAATTAAAATACACCACTAGCGGAAAGGATTGTAGAATAGAGATCACCATTCTCGTACAAAAACATAAGACCTCAACACGTATGACTTGAGAAACCTAAAAAATATGTTAGTGCTATGCTTCTGCGAGACAGACTTTCTAACAGTTGGATGGAAGACATGAAGAACATTACGCGAGTGATCTGGTCAACATTTTGGATACGATAAGGTCACGCCGCTATCCCCACCTCGCCCCGCCGCACGTGCGACGAGCAGTTTACATGGTGCAAGAAAAGTTTTCTTAACAAGTGGTAATCTATTAAGTAGAAGTCGTTATAATTGAAGGATACCATTTTGCTGAGCATTTTCTTGTGAAAATTTCGGTAGACAAGTTGATTATACTTGCTCGAATATAGCTGTCTTGAAAAAAATCTCTTGCTACTCCTGTACGAATGGCGCGTAGAAGAAAATGCTAGTGAGAGGGCGCAAGATCATGGAAATTCCTGTGGGTGGTTTAAGCGCAACTATTCCTCCAAACTGTTCTCTCTAGCTTTGAACTTCGCAAGCCAATTCCTAACCGTTCATTATGCAACCGTATCACCACCCCATCTCCACTAATTTTGCGGGCCGCTTCACTAGCATTTTTCCCTACAGGCCATTCGTGCATGAATAGCAAGAGAGTTTGTTTTGAAGATAGCTCCATCTCAGAGCTCAGAGCATGTATAGGCAAGGTGTGTGCTGAAGTCTTCACAAGAAAACGCGCAGTTAAGCGATTACGAAATCACTCAGTTTTAATTACTTCTATTTATTGATTTTGGTGCTTATAACTGTAGTGGCTATGCTTATGGAACAACCGACGAATTTACGCTCCAGTAGGACTGAGCTCCTGCGCATTCGCCCCGCACAGCGATTACCATATGTCGAGCTTCTTCTAGGCTTTTGGGAAAAAGGCATTCGGCCGTCAAATTCGCAAGATGTGAACCCAGTGAATCACTGTGTGTGGCTCATCTTAGAGGAAAGTCTGGGCTGCTCTATACATAACGCCGACGCACTTAAAACGGCTCTGACTCGCGCTTGAGACGTTATACAGTGGAGTGCGTTAATCGTTTTAAGTTTACGCAAGCGATTTCGTAAATTCAAAGAGGCTAAAGTAAGCAATCTTGAGTTTTACGGACTTTTCTGTTTATTGTTGTAGCTGCTGATTTATTAGGCATATATTCTTCTTTGATTGAATGGCTTTATTCATGCAATAATTTTCTATTGTCAGAATATCTGAAAAAATTAGCGGAACTTTTCGGACTCTTATGTGCTGAATGCTCAATGATGCCGGCCATCGGGAAGAAGACGCTGGAGCGGTGCCCTATCACAACGCTTCACAGTAGTTTCTTTTCTTTCTTAGTTCAATATGCACCATATCACTAACACATCATATCAAACCATATCTCATATCGTTATATCTTAACACAAGCGATTGACTCATCAAAACCATTCACTCAAAAGTCTCTTTCGTTTCAAAAGTGGTGAAATGTTAACAAGTAAGTGTTTTTCTTGTTATAATAAATACGTTGGAAAACCTTCAATGCTAATCGGCACCTAGAAGTCACCTGTGATTCGCTGCGGTAGAACATCGGACCAGCAACCTTGGTCCCAATGCTCGGTACCTCTAACCACTCGGCACTACTTGCTGCTAGCATCCGCGTGAGGCGACGGGCAGGGTTAGTGCCATAACTCTGTCATACCCAAAGCATGAACGGACAAGCGTAAAATTCAGGGCATTTCTAACCACTGTGCTGCATGCATGCCGACATTAGAACGTCGTTTTAATCATAGCACACTATCGATATTGACTTAACAATGAACCAGCTCTAAGTATAGGGATAAGCGAAAAAAACAAACTGAGCGAGTGCCTTGGGATCGAACGCGCTGCCTTATATATTGGATCACAAAGAAATCAATTCGAAATTCGTTGAGACAGAATATTTAATCATTGTTAACATTGTACAGCAATGTCGTTGAAATAAATAATATAACAATTTCTAAGATGTAGAAACCAAGATTCCCTGAAGAGATGATGAATGAGAATCGGAGGGCTTATTTGGTTGAGTAGTGCAAAGATGAACTGTGGCTGAATAACTTTACGGATGGTATTGCAGGAATGTAACAATGTGAGTTTAACAGAAGATTACACTTTGAGAAATCCGGGAGGCAACAAACCTAATTCGGCGGTTCCCTAACTTACTCATATCATGCTAAACCACTTAGGATCACAAATATCTTGTATATTCCTATATTCATTAGAGAAAAACTCTCTTTTATATAATGAGAATTTTCATAATGCCATTGACAGATTGTATATTGGAGAATGTTCTGTATTTCTCAATTCTCTTTTTCCTATCCGTTTCCTCTGAATTTTCAATTTTGAATCAGTTAGCGTCGGATCGCGATGCTGAATATTTATTGTTTGTTAACACTAGCCGTTCTCATCTGACTTCGCCGAAGAGATCGCTAAAGCGCTATTAATATTCCACACAAAAATTATGGGATGGAGAAATGATTTGTACGGAATTAATTTATTTGACCGCCTGTTGCGGGTGTTATGGTCTTACAATATACCCAATATTGTGGAGTGCTGTGCAAAAACGTTTGCGCTAGCTGGCATTCAAACCCAAATCTCACTTTTCCCCGGAGCGTATGCTAACCGTTGCATCACCGCGTTGCTTAGCATACACTCCCGGAAAGGGTGAGATCTGGGTTCGAATCGCGGCTAAAGCAAACGTTTTTGCAAAGCACTCCACATTATTGGAAATGGTTTGCGTCAGCGTCAGTGCCTTGCATAACCGCTTTCCCTTACTCCATTTCTGAATAATAATGTCCTCAGTCCACGGACCTCCCTCTTTGAGGGATCCCGCCCGGTTAGTCGCGAGGGCACGTGGCGCTTCCCCTGGCGCTTCCCCAGGTGGTGGATAGGGGAATAAAACGCGAACCAAAAGCGACCGTGTGCTTCCCAAAGACGCAGGTGGATTCAGGGGGCGAGCTCCCTACTTCTGCAGCGCCGACTTGACAAAAACTCTATTTCTACGAGTCAAGTCGGCCAAAAGCCTGCAATCAAGCGGCTGGGAAGTACATGGGAGGCGGTTAGGAGTCGCCTCCAACAAGTAAGCTCCTCCCGCTCCTCCGAGAGAGACTGGCAAGCTACTCGTGAGTACCCAGCCCCCACGTTTAGAGCCTGGCAAGCTTTACGTTGGGTATCGAAATGCCAAAAACAGCAACAAATATGAGCCTCATTACCCTGACCCCGAAAGAGCCCCTGTTACTGGCAGCGCCAAGTAGGACGAGTACGGAGAGGCTGCTAAAATCTCAGGGCCGAACTAAGCTGCCAAGATCGAAACGGACTAAAATGACGATCTGTACCTACAACGCAAGAACCTTTGCTCACGAATCCGCAGTAGAAGATCTATTGATTCAAGCAAGAAGAATAAGGTACGATGTCATTGGCCTGGATGAGACGAGAAGGCGCCATTCTTTTCACGCTGTCTATGACACCGGAGAAGAACTGTTCCTTGGAACATGCGATCGCAGAGGTGTCGGCGGTGTTGGCGTCCTCGTCAAATCGAATTTGACCGTAAGCATTGATTCGTTCAAACAACTAACAACCCGTATCGGACGATTACGGTTGAAACGATGTGGTTCCATGCCGGCTTTGACCATCTTCGTTGCTTACGCACCAACATCAAGCTATGACGAAGACGATGTCGAAGCGTTTTATGTGGACCTCTAAAAATTCTTCAGAGAAGATCATACATTCCTCAAGGTCATTGTCGGAGATTTTAACGCAAAAATTGGACCTAGAAGAACGTCTGAAGAACGTCACATAGAGACCCACGGACTAGAATGGAATGAACAGGGTGAGAGGCTATCCGAGTTTCATCATAACGACCCAAACCATCCATGGTAACTCGAAATTCCAAGAGCCTCCTTTTCAGCGATGGACGTGGGAGTCTCCCAATGGAGAGTACCATAACGAAATAGATCACATCATTAGTAAATTGAAGGTTTTGCCTGACCGACGTCGCTGTTGCTCCTAAGTTCTACACGGGATCAGACCATCGCCTCCTTCGTGCAACGTTCCGATTTTCGAGGAGAGGAGAGAAAGCCGCTAAATTCAAACAACGAAGTCCCAGAACCACCATAAACTGGGATGTATTCAAATCATTAGTCGGCTCTTGGAAAGATACCGCTGTCGACAACATCGACGAAGAATACGATCGACTCGTTGAACATCTTCACGTTAGCGCTAAAAAAGCCGAGAGTCCTAAGGTCACGAAGAGACGCTTGTCTCCGCAGACACTCGAGCTGATACGTCAACGTGGAATCGCACGAGCTGCAGGCAACCGAAACCTTACGTCCGAACTTGCGAAACGATACAGAGAAGCTACAAAAGAAGACCTTAAAGAGTGAAGAGCAGCAGTTATGGCAGAAGCTGCAGAAGCTGGAAAGAGCATTCGCAAAGCCCAGCGAGGCTTCGCCAACTATAAGACCAAGATGATTGCACTCCGATACCCTGACGGGACACTTACAGCTTACAGAAGGGCTATGGAGAAAATCATCCACAAATACTACTCGGATCTCTTCGCCAGCCATGTTCTGTTACCGTCATATAAATAGAAAGAGGACGAATATGTCGTTCCACCGGTCCTTCCTTCCGAAATCCAATATGCTATATCGTCGGTGAAAAACAGAACAACACCCGGTCCAGACAGGATTGACCAGAACACCTGAAGAACCTGCCGCCAGTTCTCATCAACACCCTGGCTCGGCTCTTCACTCGCTACCTGTCAGAATGCAAGGTCCCTGTTCAATGGAAAACCAGCAAGACCGTATTGTTGTTCAAAAAGGGAGACCTTCACGACATAGGCAATTATCGCCCAATCTGCTTGCTGTCCGTTGCCTATAAACTCTTTACTGAAGTCATCCTGAACAGGATTGACAGAACACTGGACGAAGGACAGCCATGCCAACAAGCAGGGTTCCGAAGAGGATTTAATACCATAGACCACATCTACACGATCACAAGACTCATTGAAGTTTCGTGAGAGTACAAACAACCACTCTGTCTCACTTTTATCGACCTGAAGAAAGCCTTTGATTCAGTGGAAACAGAAGCGGTTATAGAGGCTCTGGATAACCAGGGCGTCCCTACTCGGTACATAATGATCTTTCGTGAGCTTTATAAAGATTTCACGACCAGAATACTCCATTCTACAACAATATCACCACTGACGTAAGAAGAGGGGTTCGACAAGGCGATACAATATCGCCAAAATTATTCACTGCCACCCTACAAAACGTCATGCGAAAATTAGAATGGGACGAAATGGGAGTGAAAATTGACGGTCGACAGTTAAACCATCTTCGCTTTGCTGATGATATCGTTCTCATAACACCAAACATCAGCCAAGCGGAACGAATGTTGACTGATTTCGATAACGCCTGTGGAAAGATCGGTCTTCAACTGAATCTAACAAAAACAATGTTCATGAGGAACGGATGGGTTTCTAATGCCCCATTCACGCTCAACGGAACGACAATTTCCGAATGCTCCAGTTACATCTATCTAGGTCGTGAAATCAACATGGTGAACGACCCAGCCCCAGAGTTGAGCAGGAGGAAACGAGCGGCTTGGGGAACGTTTAAGAGCATCGAAGATGTAGTGAAGAGGACAAGGAACATCCGACTCCGTGCCCACCTTTTCGACTCGACAATCATCCCTGCCCTAACGTATGCAGCAGAAACCTGGTCGCTACGTAGGCAGGATGAAAGATCACTTGGAGTTATCGAACGCGCAGTCGAAAGGTCGATGCTAGGAGTATCCCGTATTTCGCAAATGAGAGAAAGGATCCGAACTTCCGACCTACGTCAACGATCGAAAATCACAGACGCCGTTCTACGCGCCAGGATATCGAAAATAAGGTGGGCCGGACACGTGATGCCCTTCAACGACAACCGATGGACGAGAGCCGTTACCGACTGGATTCCTCGGGACGTCAAGCGCTCTAAAGGAAGACCACTGACCCGTTGGTCCGATGTCTTCACGAGAGCGATGGAAGAAAGATATGATGCTCAGCGAATCCTAGAGCGAGGAGGACCCACTGGACTACTCTTGCAGGCGATAGGGAAAAATGGAAGAGTTGCTGGTACCCGCTCGAGTCACTCGACGATCAACGGGACGACAGATGATACGACAGGTGACAGGTGAATGTCCTCAGTAGAGGTATGGGTGGTGCATTTGTTAGAGATACTTTGCAACATACTTGTCGCTATCGCTCGTCCCTACGTCCTAGGCTTACGAAGCCTTTCATCCTTTCGCCATGGATAATTGGGGACCATGGTTGAGGGGGACGAAAGCATCCTTGATGTGATATCAGCACTCTACCGCAAGTCATTCTAAGACCAAATATGCATCCAACCACTTCCAGCGATGACTTATGAAGTCTGATATCTGATGCATTCTTAAGATAGATCGGTATTAGATGTCTTTTTTGTCATTTAATGTCATCCTCCTTGGCCCGTTGCATAACCTTGAATGGAAGCCGTTTAGAGTTGCAATAAACTTGAGTCATAATAAAATTGAATTCGGATTTGTCTGTTTAGTCATACAACTGCAATAGTGCTTAAATTAGACCCAAAATTTATGGTCGGTGGTTGCTTTGAGTTTTCGATCAGCTTTTGTAATGGCTAGCGTATTACCTAGTACCATCTAATTACCAATTTCTCAGCCATGATTTAGACCTATCAGTGGCCATCAGCAATCACGCTTCAACAGGAATAATTTGGGTAGAAGAGATCATCATAGAGCCCTATTATGTGGAAACTCCCCCGTTTACGGTTGATTGTTAATACCACCGCTACAATCAAGAGATAACTATTACAAAGGCAGAGCGAGGATCCCGATATAAAGGTCTGCGAGTAACACGCACGCCATGTGAAAGTAGTATCGTAATTTTCAAGCTACCTCAATTCCATGCTTTGCTCGTATCCCAACATTCCTGTTATTTTGTTAATGTATACATTGCTATGTGGCTCATGAGTACAACTAGGAAAGTAGAGCTAGGAAAGGCTTTCGAAAGTCCCCAATTAAATTAATAATTCGAGTAAATCAATCAGGCGGAATTTCCGTGAGGAACAAGAATTTAGAATAACTCGTATATCACAAGCACATTACGGTAGACACTGTTTCTTCTCAAGACTTCCAAAGCACAGAATTGTGAGCCAGCTTGAATCTGCGAAGCCGTCATAGGTTGTTTTCCTTACAGAAAAGATCGTAAGCTTCCGTTTCGCATAAACAAAGAGCGAACCTCTGAAACGTATTCTAAGAATTTTATGTTATAGCATTATATGCAACTGCTTTTTAAGATCTCGCCTAAAATTTATCACACTCTGACAGCATAATATAAAGGATTCGACGCCGTACTAGTTAGAGTGCGTGTAAAGTGGAAAGATCTCCATCATTTCGCTAGGTGTCAACAGATCAGATCACCTGACACTGTAATGATTAACAGTCGATTGCTCAATATTGAGTGATATGCCAAATCTCAACATCAGGAGAGAGTTGAACTTGCGTTGCAGCATGCCTGTCAGATCATATCCGTTGAATATTGGCTGCTGGCAGCTGTGTCAGTTTGAATAGAAGAAAGACTGGTAGAAAAGAGGTGGCATCGCTGATGTAGCGATAGCACTAGTCTCCGGTATAAGTGAAACGTAGGACCAACTCCAGCCAGATATCAAGTGCTTTGCGTACCACTCAACAATCTTAGTGTGTGTTTACAACAATCATACCACTACTAAAGCATATAATAAGGAATTTACACCAAAATGAATTCTGTTGAGATAAAATCTATGTTTCACATTCACAAGAAGAGCTCCAGAATAATCTCTTTGATTCTGCTTTCTTTAGCTCACATTGTGGTGCTGAAAATACAGAGCCATCAAATGTAGATGATGCTATGCAGTTCATTTTGGAAATAATTTAGAGAATTTATGCATACAGGTGCTCCTTGTTTATATTTTTAATAATGTTGAACATGCACCAAGCATCTCCTTGAAGTGCATCTTGGTCACCTGCGTCATCGTGATATGCCAGATTTATACATAAGTTATGGCAGATATTGCATTTTTGGAATTCTCCATTTCATATTAGAATAAATTCTCAATTAAATGTGGTTATGTCCTAAATGTGTTTATGTCCTAAACAGTAGAAAATATTCATTATAAAAGGGTGTTTCGAAAAACCGCCTATATACGGTTTGAGACAGAGATTCAAACTTTTGAATCTCTGCTAACATTCCTATCAAAATTCTTGTATAACAAAACAAGTGAGATTTTTATTTGTTCCCTTATGACCGAAAAGAACCAAAATTTCTATAGAATTGCAAGAACCTGAACAATCCACATATTTAGAGTCTTGAAATCCAAGCTTTTGAAGGGCATCATACACAGCAGAAAAGAGCGTAAAATAAATTCATCGTAAATACTAATAATTACAAAAAATAAAAGGGGGGGGGAACTTATTTCCAACCTAATATCTTTATAAACTGCAGAAGAACGCGCTACAGTGAACATATTTTTCTCTGCGACAAAGAAGTTATTTACTCGTGTAGCATAAAAAGCGATGTACCAGAATTTAATGCGCTCTTGAAAACCTTTTTCTGCACTTCTTTGGTTGTGGAGGTGTATCCCCTGCGGAAGTTATCGAGATGCCTGGAGAAGTAGTAACCGATAGGCACGAGGTTCAAAAAGTTCATACGATAAAGCAAAGCTTCGTAGCCCAATTCGGTCAATTATAAACGTTCATTGTGAAACATATGGGCACCAGCTGTGCTTGATTAAATCGCAGTCACTTTTGCACTAACACTTTGCACTTTTGCACTTTTGCACGATATTGTACTCGAGGAAATGGATGATAAAAACATTGGAGAGTTGTAAATATTTGTATGAACCTTGGGCTTGAGTTACTTGAGACATTTCATCAAGAATTGATTCAATGAGACTTAAAAAACCATTTAACTCAAGTTTGCAGCAAACTTTGCTGACACAGCAGCATAAATAAACTCAAAATAATCGCCAACAAATAATTCAGCTCTCGCCATGGTTTAGTACGCATCATGGCGATAGAATAGTCTTAGATGCAGAAGTGCGATCTACAAAAAGCTTTCATTCAACGGCAGGGAAATCCGGACTGCAAGTAAATCAGAATTTGCCATTCTCCCAGGAGAAACATGGTTCTAAAGTGCCAATACCCTCCTAGTCGGAACAGTTTATATTCTTCGTAGTACCACGCAAGAAAGTACTGCAGACTTCTCTGTTTTTAGGAGAATTTGAAGAATAGCTGTAACAACGGACTTTTGAGTCAAAAAACTTTCACACTGTCAGATTACAGTTGTTGTCATTATGCATATGTTGATTTACTTATAGCAAGAGATTATATGCAAGAAAGTCAAATATTTGCAAACTATTCTAAAGCTACCAATCGTAGAAGTTATGAGGAAGAGTATGCCTAGATACACTTTTAAGATTCCCCAAACATCAGAAAATTGTACAATTAGATGCTGCATTTTCTCTCAAAACGTATTCCACACTGTCCACTATTCGATAATTCACCATCAAAAAAAGGACTTCACTGTTTTTAGATGAGCGTAGTGAATGCGCAGAATAAGTTGCACTTATGTTTACTTCTCATGCATGCCATTCTCTTAATGCGGAATGGTGAGATCATAAACGCTCTCGTAACTAAAAATATTTACTTCATAGAAGCTAAGGAGATATGATCTTTTCATGACGAATAGTATAAAAGCCGTCACCTGAACACTACTTCGTAATTGCTAACGGAATTCGTTGTCAAATTCAGTAAACAAGCTAGGCATTCCAAAACGGAGCGTAAATTTCTCTTTGTTCATAATGCTCATTATGACTCCTCTAGCAATCATATCAAGTAGTAAACTCTCCATTTCCCCAGCTATTAAGTGACTACTTATGGTCTACAGAAAGATCATACCATTTGTTTCGTATGTTTTCTCAAGACCACGCTCAAAATTGAATATGTCTCATAGTTATTATTTAACATGTCATGTGGTCTATAGTGGACCCTTGTACAACCGACACACGAGTTTCGGCTTTGCAGTTCGTTGGTCGGGCAGCCCCTTCGTCTTTAGCTAATCCTTTCGGGAGCCCCTACATCCCTCAATAAAGGGTGCGCAACAACGAACGATTCACACAATCGCCGTAAGGTGAGAAATCACAAGCTCGGCGATTTTCGGCACTCGATTGCTCTTGGCTGGTATTCTTGAAATATTACACCGTTAGTTTCGCGTGTTTCTTGAGAGCACGCTCAGAATTGAATATACCGTTTATCGTCCCTCTTTATAAGGGATGTAGGGGCCCACGAGAGGATTGGCTAGAGGTGAAGGGCCTGCTGCCCGACTTACAAGGCTGCAAGGCCGAAACACGTCTATGGGGACTATACAAGAGCCCAATAACAGGCCACATGACATCTTGGCTCAATTAATAAATGTGGGGTCTACAGAAAGAGTTAGAATTCTTGATTGTTGAATCTCAGAGGTACAACTACTACACACAAGAGTAAATTGCTAATCGGTTTTATTGTAAGATTGGAGCGGAATTGTCGTTGGCAGATGTTGGTTGTTTGACTTTTGACAGCTTGATAAATATTTTCAGAAAGAGAAATAATGGGTCAAGGTTACGAATATGCAGCTATGCTGAAAAGTACCCCTCAGATTGCATGAAGGTTTGCAAGTCTCATTATAGTATACTCCTGTTCCATGCTAGGAACTTTTCCATGTAAGGTTTTTCTGTGAGTCATACACTGCGGAAAATGTGTCATCGAACAACAGTTTTGCAAAATTGTCGCGAGAAATGTGAAAAAAGTTTGAAATGCGTTCTTAATCTATTTATGGGAATTTCATTTTCAAAAGGGCAATTTCAAGACATGTGGAAATTACATTTAGTAAGAATCAGCGCATAGAAGTCTCTCCAGTTACAATCTCCTTTTTTGTAGCGGCGAAGTTTGCCTAAAACGATTTAATACTGTATATTAAGGTCTTCTTATGAGTTTTGACATTGGATCAATAAACAGCAAATTAATCATCCAGTGGTAGTTAAAATTGCTTAGTAATACTATTTGAAGTATGTACCATTTGCCTGGACACATTTCTGCTTCGTTCTCTCAGACAACAAATCATTATGGTTTTGTGCAGTATTTTTTAAGTTTTCTTTTTATACTAAAATTTTTCCAAACTTGTCACATCATGCTTCAAAGCAACGTAAGGCTGCATGCCGTCTCATTGACAGAGAGGTAGTTGACCTAACTGGACGAGGAGTTGTTGGATTGTCCACCATACAGTCCTAATGACTTGCCGCCGTCTGAAAATCTTCTCTCTCGGCCGTTCGAGCACTTCATGAGCAAAAAGAAGTTCCAAAACGCCAATCATCTGCGTCAAAGATTAACAACTTTAATTGGGTTTTAGAATGACGAGTTCTATTAGCACGGCACTGGTTAGTTGTCCGAGAGATGAGAGAAATGTGTTGAGACTGATGTCACATTCTTCGAATAGTTGTCAAGTAAATATAAATTCTCCTGGTTGAAAAATTTGGTGTTTATTGCTCTAGTACCACAACTTATGAGAAGGCCTAATAATTACAAAAACTCCGTTGGCAGGATCAAACAAAGAGCCGAGTTTAATGAAAGAAAAACGTGACCTTCTTTCACTGCTGAATCACAATACAGGAATTTTTTTTACAAATCGAGTTGAGTATTAAAATCTGCATTTTTCAAGCTATCGATCGACCACAAGTAGTCTAGTGAAAAAGATTTGTTAAGTAGAAAAGACAGTAAACCACGATCACACATAATTCTAGTGCATTACAGACATTTCGCAATAAACGTGGAGACCTCTTGAACAACTGAGTGTCTTCATAAATTGAATACATTCATAGAAGTTTCTCGAGTAATATTCAATCTTTTTGCAACTGCAGGATCTTCTGTGGATCTCACAACCTTCAGCTTGTTGGTGACTTCAGAGCCACTCTCTTGCTGGAATGAAGGAACACTCATACTCTCCGTACAGCTTCAATCGGAAAATCTGTCTTTTGCAGATATTAGCCTCTAACCCTTGAGGGATTTTTTATAACAACAATAGTGTACTGGCAGCTTTGCAGCTTTCACGCTAGGCGGAGAAACGCTGAAGGGCTTTATATGTCAAAAAATGGTTATAGAGAATCATGAGTACCAAATTAACGGAAACTGTAGCGTTGATGCAGTGCTTAATCCTTTCAGGACCACTGTACCACTCATGGTGCACACGCATTTTCGTGGTTTTGTCGTCGGCCTGAGACTTTCATTGGACTTTTAGTAGTCATTCAATGATTGAAAAACTGCAGCTCTGATGGTATGCTTGTTTCTGGAGGTGTTTTTTACTGAAGTGTAGCAACGAAGAAACAAAAATAACTTTCTTCTCTCGTAGTGTATAGTGTAATCTGCACTCGTGTTTGCTAAGCTTTTCACCGAATGAATCCAATTCATTGAAGTTTTAGTGGTCATTCTGGCCGAACACTACTAGTCTAGTGATATGTTCTATCTGACGCTACGTGTATATCGTACGTCCTTGTCTACTCTATATAGGGGATGTAGGGGTCCCAAAGAGAAGTGGCTAAAGACGAAGGGCCTGCCCGATTGACAAGGCTGCCCAGGCCGAAACACGTGTTTCGGGCTGTACAAGAGCCTATAACGGACCACGTGACATTTTGGCTCAGATAAAAATTATGGATTTTCCATTATAGTGTCACATAGCTTCATCAGAAAATTTCACTAATCTTGGCGGTAATACGAGTGTCTACCATTTTGACGCTAGGCTTCTTATGATACGGTATCATTTCCTCAACTTAGGCGACCAAATCAAGGCGATCTGAGGTGAAACCGATTTACTCTAGTGTTTGTATAATATGCACTTCATTATGTTATTTATTACGTTTCACAGTTTATTCAGTTCATTAGCGGAACCCAGTACATCTAGCATTGTAATAGTGTCGACTTGTCTTCTTCAAAAACGTTGTAAATACTAGTTGATTCCGTCGCTGTGTAATCTTTGAGGATAGCCAGGCTGTAGCGTCGTACACCAATGCCTTCGTTGATGATCGCCACAGTGGTTGGAGGCCGGAATTAATTATGCGTCAAGCCGCACCGATCATCACGAGCCACTTGGCCACATACCGCCCTGCTCGTATCATCACAGTATTTGATCCTTACTCAATGTCTGTAGGACTAATAAAGTTATCAGATTCATTTTATGCAAATTTCACCTAAAATAAGATTGCTCGAGAAGAATATATCACTTAGGCGGAGGTAAGAGAGTGCATGCCACTACATGGATGTACAGCATAACATTTCGTTTTCTGATCGAGTATAAGGATAAAGTTTGAAACATTGACGTGTTCCAGTGATGATCAACAAGTTAGCCACTCCATCATTCATAGTAGCCGTGACTGAATGCATGTCAACCTATTTTTTATTTAGCACTTTATTTGATCCGTCACCACATTTCTTCACTGTGCGGGTCCCACTACTTCTAGCATTCTATTCGTTTTTCGTCTTCTTCTTGAACGGCGTAGAACACTGGTTATGCAATCTCGATGATAGCCTCGCTGTGGCGTTCCATAGGACGTTGTTGTTGAGTGCCGGGGAGAGTTAGGGGTAAAGCTCAGCTCCACGCGCGCTGCGACGAGCATCACTACCATTCGGCCACGACGCCCCATCAACCGAACCTATGGTGTGATACAAATTCTTACCTTTTCGGATAGTTCCTGCTCTTCAAATTCTACCAAAATTCCTTATTCCAGTGCATTTTAGCAATGTTATAATGATGCGTACATTTTAGAATTCTGAGTGATATGCGGAACCTCTATGCCTAAGCGGTAATTGAACCAACCTTTCACCTATGCTGAGGGCGCGCGCAACAATTAAACCATAAATGCCACCCTCTTAGATACCACTATTTTCCCTATTCGAACTATCGAAATTGTTAGCGGTTTGATGTGGTAAACTATCGGCATTGAATTCAATCAAGGTGGCAGCTATCAGATGTGTATCTGTAAAAATTAATTTTGTAATCGTATACCTAAGAGTTTTGATTGATGTGAGTTGCATAGAAGCTTGATTGCCTCAACTCCACAGACAGTACGGGTTCCAGAGGAATCCTTTGCTTCAGTACTTCTCAACTAAATCTTGGCTTTTATATCATCCGTGAAAGGTCGGTCAATTTCTATCCTACTTCCGCTTTGATTTCGGCCTAACATCAGATCCGAATGAACAAGTAGGAAGCTCAACCAAGGATCCATCGCCGAAATTTTTTCCTGAGACGGCATTGTGAAGACCTGAAAACATCTTGCAAGGTTGCGTCAAGAAACCAAGGAATATCATAAGCACGACGTGACACCTAACGTTACGCCCATTTAGCTTTGAAAAATCAGGCTGCCACAACTCAGTCTGACAGGCAACTCTATTGTTTAACAAGAAAAAGCAATAACCGTAGATTCCAAGAGCATCACGCACAATAACTAGCTGGACTGTGAGCAGTCTGATCTTTCCGGGCTTTCAGTAGATGAAAACGACGAAAATCAGCTATAAGAATAAATTGCATCATAGAAACCCTGTGTTCTTCCAAAAAGCAAGGGCAAAAATTTAGTGTTCCTCTCCTTTAAATGAGTCATGTTACAACTCTGAAGAAATGAAGAACTGGCTATTCGTGTGGAATGTGACTTGTGGAATCAACTAAGTGGCTTTTATCTAGGCAATTAAGAAGGAAGATAAGTTTATCACTTTCGTCGACAAGATTTCATAAGAGGCAAAATTTGCCAAGAAATGTGAGCAAATTGTGAAAGGATGCAGGAGTTCCTCCGTATGAGTCGCTATACTGAACCAATGTCTTATCGGTTAGTGAGCATTACGGTCATAACATAGTTTAACTTCTATGTAGTTTCTGTAGGCGATATTTCACGTCAACATCGATTTTCGGAATGGATCTCTTTTTTAGCACTAAAAATTGTGTTCTAACAATTGATCTGAAAAGTTCGCTATTCTGCGTTTCAGAAATCCAAGTCTCTAAGTTGTCACTGACTCGCAAGTCGAGTTCAGGGTATTTGCACAAGGTTTCTAGAGTCTAATATCCTGCTGATTCCAGGATCTTCCATTGACTCATTGAAATTTACGAATTTGCGCTTGCATTCGATTATCACCTGAGGGCTCCGTGTTCTTCATCAATCTAGCTAATGATTGTCGTACTCAACTCGTTGGATGCTGGAGTAGTTGGACTACAGTGTATCGCGATCGTCACAATAAGCAGTGGGAGATCTCTAGTTATCGGACTGAACTCTTTGACAACCACTAGTAATAAGTCGCTTAGACAGAAATAGTTTACTCCGCCTCAAGATACCATAATCACTTGTTGCACTAGCATTGGTGAGTTGTCAATAATTCGTTAAAGATTGTTTCATTGTGTAAAAATTACAGATAATTGCAAGAACAGACACTCAAAGGTGGAAACGTCGTGTTACTGCATAATTTGAGTGCCTGTAATAGCGACAATAGGGGGGCGACAACAACGGAATTATAAATTTTTTCGAAAGAAAAAGCAAAAAAACCATGGCGTAGCGGTTGCCGCACACTGATTCACTACCTGAAATATTTTTTTATTGTTGCAAATCGAACAATCTAGGGATTGTTTCCACTCACTTGAGCAACTAGTAGCTGAACAATGTTGCTATGTTTTCACAAACAGATCACAACAAATCAGTACCTGAGACAAATCGTCTTGCTTCAATGATTGCGCCTTCTTCCTGATTTGTTATCGTGATCTCATTCATGAGGCTACAAATATGACTCCGTCATGTTTTGAGCTGAAATATTTAACAATACAAGATTTTTATACTAAAGTATACTTAGATATAGCTTCCACATTGAAAATAACATTTTTCCAATTTTTGGATAATCTGTAAATGCCATCAAAGAGGAATTTAGCAAATGAAACGTAAAACTTGGTAAATTCTTTGAACATATGCTAGAATGATATATAAATATAGTAAATCCAAGTGATGCGGCGCAGCAGTGGAAGGTTGCTCTGCGTCGCACACGAGGTCAATGGTTCGATCTCGCGCTTACGGCTCACTAAGACGTCCATCCTTCCTGAGCCGGTAAATTGGTAACAGATGGCTTCAGCTTTGTCTGGGAGAATAAGAAACACTGAGTCGGATCAGCGGAAGGCCATTGCGGGTCATTGCAGAAGCCATATGCATTCAGATCACCCTAAACGAAGTTAAAAATTCCAGACAACTGCGTGGCTCATCCCTCAGGACTGATCATCGCCGAGAGCTTTATCCTTCAGAGCTTTTAAATTCAATTAATGGTGCAGAGGCGCCGTGGCTGAGTGGTTGTGATGTTGTTCACACCGCGTGTGAAACTGAGCTCCACCCCCCACTTTTCTCCGGCAGACGACAACATCGTCCTATAGAACGTCACAACAAGGCTATCCTCGAGATTGCAAGGTGATTCGCTCATCCAGTATTTTACTTTGATCAAAAAGACGACGAAAAACGAAATGAATGCTAGAAGTGTTGAGATCCGCACAGTAAAAAAAGAAATTCCCCGATAAGACGGATCAAATAAAGTGATGAAGTGCTGAAATTCTGAGTGGTAAACTGTCGGTGCAATGTCCGTGTAAAGCGGGTGAGATGAAACCTGCCACATCAGCTCTTTCATGAATTTTCGATAGGTTCTGCATCATGAGCGTTATCATGCGGCAAAGTTGTAAAGTGTGAATGATTAATGGGGCTCAGGGGATGACACGTTTGCAGAAAAGACAGCTAGAAATGGCTCACAAAGTTCAAAGCCGGCGAGAACAGTCTAAAAGATCAGTCACGCTCGAGCGCCCGCAGAAAGTTCCACTGATTTTGCTTTCCGCTTCACTAGCACCTCCCATACGCGCGATTTTTACAGGGGTAGCAAGCAAACTTCTCACGACAGCTCCATCTTAGATCAAGTATAGGCGGTTTGTATATGCGAATGTTTGCAAAGATGCACAGTTGAACAGTAGCAAAATCAAGCAGTCTAGTTGCCTATGGTTAATAAAACTGCAAAGTAATGTTTTCACAAATGCAGTTTATCGGCTCCAAAAGTCACCATTTTCAAAATGCTATAGAATCCATAACATAAAATTCTTTTTATGTCAAAAAGCATTACAACGACGTTTTTGACGCACTTCCAAACGACAAGAAAATGTATACCTTCGTTTGTACTATCGTTACAGCAAAAAACAATTGAACAGCGGAGTCATACTTGTACATCTAAAAATAACGAATAAAAAATTTACCAGTTAGAGCTTGTTGAACATCACCAAGAATGCTTGTGCCAGATTGACCACTTTACTCAATTCTAGGCTGAAGAGGCTAACGTTTCCTTGTTCTGTCATGAGAGTTCGTCCTTTGCCAGCAATGTCGCCTTCCTGTCCTGGCGTCGGCATCTGTCCGATGTCTGACGTCTGGCTATCCTGAGATGGGCTCCTGTCCGTTCCCACAACTAACGTCTGGCTGTTCTGACATGGGCATTACGTCCGTCGGTGGGACTGTCGCCTGCCTGTTCTGAAAACATAGAATCTTCCACGCGCGGTGATACTGCATTAACAGCACTGAGAAAAGGAAATGAAAGAGCAAAATGTCAGCAAGGTGAGAAAATTTGTGCAAAATTTAGTTTTTTTTTGTCATTATAGTGAGTATGTCAAGTTGCTTTGTAATGGTTACCTTTTCCTCGATGACCGGTACCGTATGGAGCAGCAGATGCAAGGCAGATCAAGACGATAGCAGAGACGGTGTAGAAAATCATTTTCAAAAAATCCACGCGATTAATCTATAAGCTACTAAATCATATGTAATGGCCGGAGTTGAAAAGAATTATAGGATGAACCGGCTGAATGAACGAGAAGATGGAACAGAAACAAGTGATGGCTTTTTTGAAGCTGTGTCTTAGTGACTCAATCTTATGGTGGTCAGGAAGATATTTTGCACAAATTAGTGGTTAAAAATGTGTCAGCGTCTTGCACAAAGCTTAGCCATCGCCTTCATGTATAAAATAAAAGCTTCATTTCTCGCTTGTCGGCTCCTACTCTACTGCCGATATTTAGGCGACAGTTTCATTGTCTTCTCTACACAAAATAAATGGACCGATATCTTGGAGTCTTATATAGACATTGTGTAGAACATTATGTCAAATTTAAGCGAGAAAGTCCAAAAGGAGATTGGCGCCCATTTCTAAACACTCAAGTAAAATTCTCAGAAAATGGCTATATCACAAAATGGCACAGTAAGCCAAGTAGCAAAATTTTAGTAGTACATTACTTCTTCTCTCATCTATCACACACTATAAAAAGCACTCCTCAAAAACATGTGTTAATCGGCTATTAATGTGTGTATAGAAGACGAAGATAGGAAAGAATTTGAACCTGACGAGGAAAACAGCCACATCTAACGGCTACGACTACGGTATACCAGTCACTCGGGCCAGCTGGAATAGTAAGGTCAGACTCCAAAAAGAACAAAACCTCTCCTCTCAATAAAATATCTCTTAATTTTCCTTTAAGAGTTGAGTGCGCTATAGAGAAGTGCCTAAAAAGCGGTCTTGGAAGTTTCTGACACTATTAGTACTTCCAACTCTAAACGCGCTGTTAACTAGCCTGCAATCTCCTGTGCAATCGACTGTGACACTCAGAAGACTGTAGAATCTGCATAAACGTAAGGAGAAGGGATTTCATGAGTATCGGTGCAATAGGTTTAATGACATATGTGGCTTGCGTACATGAATATATTGGCAAACGAGTAAAGCACATCATTTAAAATACATTTTTGTGCTCAACTATACAACACAGCCTATCCTAATCCAAATACGAAGCATTTTTCTTATAGAATTTAGGGTACATATGTTTTTCAGCTGGCGCTTGAAGATTGTCCTCTTTCTTATTGATTCCGTTGAGCGCGGGTTGAGCCGATTCTCCTTGGAGTCAGGGGATAGCCGAAGAATAGTGCTTCCACATAATTGCAAAAAGTCGGTTTCTCCCGTATAATGTGGCATCATTTCCTCACCCCCAAAGAATGAGGTGCTTGATGAATTTGAGCAGGTTTGATCCGGCAATGAGTTCGTAAGGGACGACAAAGCTACCTCACTCGTCTTCTTCGGCAATTCATAGAAATTAAAATTTTATAACTTAGTTCGATATTAAGTATCGAGTATTGAATCTCGAACAAGATACCACAAAATGTGTTTCTTCATGTGCTTGTATGCATAGAAGGAATTCAAAAGCAACCAATGATTTTCCACCTTATTGTATTTGAAAGAATGTGATATAAAACTTTTACTAAGCTATAGGTTCGACGTCATCGTCTTTTTCGCAACAGATAATTCATTCGAGTAATTGTCTACAGTTTCACGTTTGCTCACTGTGGTTCTTAGTTAGCGCTCAATTTGAATCTTTTTTGGAGCATAACTCCAAGCCCAATCATGTAAAAACACTGATTTTTTCTGCTACAGGAGCGGTTATTTAAGCGTTCCAGAAATGAGTATATCTAGAACACTAGAGATAAAGTTTTGAAGAGGGTACATCGTTGCCAAGCAAGAGTGCTTTGGCAAATTGACCCAAACTTTTTCATCGAGATTTACGCAGGGACGGTATTGTCTTAACCTGAACATAAAAGCACTGCGATCGTCACATCGATGACAGCACTCCACGCTAGTAAATTGATAAGTCGATCGAAATTGTAAGGTATTCAATTTGAAATTTTAAAGGACACATGCAACAATTCTGCATCACTTTCATCGATCAGCTTTTGTCACAATAAACAGAAGCAGTCATAGAAACTCTAGAAATCCAGGATGTTTCTGCACAGTTCATAACTACTCTTTGTGAGCTACAAAGAGATTTTATAACAAACATGTCACCAATCTATACCATATCAGTGCAAACTTAAGAGGAGAGGCTCGATAAGGCGAATCAATCTCATCAAAAGTATGTATTGTCACCCTCCAAATCCCACGCAAACAATATACCATATCAGTGCAAACATAAGAGGAGAGGTTGATAAGGCGAATCAATCTCATCAAAAGGTGGAACGAATTTCAACAGTCGACTATTTCACCGTTGTTGAGTCGCTGTTGGTACCGTTTTTATAACATGAAGCATCGATCACGCGAAACCAGTGTTGACCGATTTCGACAATGCTGGTGGAAATGGTATCTGAGTGGATCTAATGAAAACGATGTTTAAAAGGTAAGGGTTAGTTTCAAATGCCCAATTGATGCGCAACGGATTGAATATCTCCGAATGCTCCAACGACGTCTTTTCAGGTCGATAAGTCGATGTAATGACATAGTCAGTTCCAGAGTCAAACAGAAGGAAACGAGCGGCTTGGGGAGCGATTAAGACAACAAGGAATACTCGACAGTGTGCCCATCTCCCGGGAAACGGGGAGGGAAGAAGTAACGGATTGGTTACAGCTACAGTGTATCAAGAATCGAATGAATAAATAAGGTGATAGTTCAATCACTTCATCAATACTCGTCTGAAATCAATTAACGAACGCCTTAACTTGGCCACCCCATGACTTTGAGGCGAGCTATGTCGACTAGTATTCTACTACATTCATAAAAAACAAGATTGCCAAACAGTAACGGAAGCAACACATCAATCGAAGACCTTGTGGGACGTTTTGTATAATCTCATGTAGTCAACCATTTCTGAGTTGCCGAAAATTCAATGAAAAAGCGTTTTATTGGAAGAAAGAAAAGATATCTGAGACAGAAAAATAGGGAGTTGTGGAAATTTTGTGTTCAGTAGACTTAGTTTCTGTTATAATGAAAATAATGATGACAATTGTAGTGATTATACATCTTTTTGCGAAAAAAAAACATCAAATCACGGCAGACGCATCGCCTTATTTCGTTCCGTACCACCACTCTAAAAGAGAGTTATGTAATATAAATTCAAGCAATCTAAGCAGTGCCTGGACCCATGTGACCGGATAGAGACTGAAATTTTTCGTCTTTCTTTTGCAGAGAGATTGTAGTCAATCTACATCTAAGGCAAACTGTCTTGCTCCAATATTATACTTTATTTACTTTACGTGTTCTCGCTTAATAGAGAGAAAAAACAACACACTACTGAAAAATTGGTGAAACTTTAGCCACAGTTCAGTCTGCCGATACTTTTCTGCATGATGCTTCATGTCCTCCATGGAGTGAGGGTTGTTTCTGAAAACTTACATCTCTACTGATGGCGCTATACTATCTCATTTGAAGCTATTGTACTATATGCAACTCACCTAACAAAAAATCGATAAGGTGGAAGGGGTTATTCAACAACCCTTTTTTGTCGATAACAGGTAAATCGAAAAAATTTATCTTCATTATCCGACGTGAGCTCGGTAGAGTAGTAGTAGCAGTTCGGCTGACGCTTCGGCGACTCATTTTCTACAGAGGCTGGACGAATGTGATATCAGACTCTCATTCATTTTGAAATCTAGTATGGTCTAACACCATATACGTCCACGTTCTGAAGAGAGTCGGTCGCCGAAGCGTCAGCCGAACTACTATTGCTCTACCTCTACTCTGCCAACCTCGTTTCAGCTAATCAAACAAGTTTTCTCGATTTACACGTATCACCTGGATCAACTGTTGTCCCGCTGATCGTGAAGTGACTCGAGCGGGTACCAGCAACACTTCAATTTTTCCCTGTCACGTGCAAGAGTAGGCCAGTGGGTCCTCCTCGCTTCAGGTAATCGCTGAGCACCATATCTTTCTTCTATGCCTTTTGTGAAGAAATCAAAGCATCGCATCGGTGGTCCTCCTGCAGAGCGTTTGATATCCCGAGGAATCCAGTCGGAAGCGGCTCTCGTCCATCGGTTGTCGTTAAAGCGGGCCGCATGTCCGACCCACCTTAATTTCGATATTTGTGGGATTACCAGAGACGTAGGTGGATTCAGAAGATGCTATCTCTTCTTTTGCACAGCCGATTTGACAAAACTATATTTCTACGAGTCAAGTCTGTCGAAAGCCTGCAATCAAGCGGCTGAGAAGTACATGGGAGGCGGTTACGAGTAGCCTCCAACAAGTAAGCTGCTTCCGCTTCCCCGATTGAGACTGGCAAACTACTCGTGAATACTCAGCCTTTACTTTCAGAGTCTAGCAAGTTATACGTTGGGTATCAAATGCTAGAAACAATAACAGATTTACACGTATCAATCATTAAATCCGAGTTCATAGAAAATTAAACTTTTGTATATAACAAGTACCATAAATTGCTTTATGATGCTTGACTTTACCATCCTCATAAAAATCAATATGCGCCTGGGCAGAGACAAGCAAACGAAGGCGATAAAACAAGCGATGTAAAAGATCATCCTTGAAAGATTTAGACTATTCCCCTATAAAGTACTGTATCAGTCACTGAAGAAGAAGAAGTGTATGTGATGCGATCATCTGAATAAACCGTACGGTATCACGGTTTCAAGTACTGCTTTCAGCGCAGACAGGAAATCAGATGAATCATAAGGTAGGTTTCTATTCGCCTCATACCTCGAGTGTCAGCCAGAAAGATTCCGTGTGAGCAAACGGAGCAATGGAAAAAGTTTATAAATTAAACAACTTAGCAGTAATGTTGAGAAGTTTTCATCAGCTGATAAATAGTGGTTCTCGATCAGATAAGAGGATTCAAATTTCACACCTCGAAGGGAAGACTTAAGTGTGTCAATAAAAATAACACAATCACACAGGCGATGTGTGATGATATAATCACTTGTCAATATGGAGAGGGAATAACTGAGGTTAAAGCGACAACTTATGCCGAAGTGAATTTTATCACTATTAACATTACAAATATCCATGACAGAACTTTTCTCTCGATTAGCACAATGGCTCTCTATCGGCTCTTTTTCAGTCAACCGGAAATGAATGAATATTTGACCCCAATTGCTGTACGAGAATTTTTCACAAGAGTGTTAGCAACTATTAAAAAGATTAGTTCTCCTCCTATCGCGATATGCAATCGTTTTCTGGAAAGTCTTTTCTTAATCCTTCAGGAAAATGAAAACATTTGTGTTCCATAAGCAATTCTTTCTCGTCGGACAGGGCTTTTTCTTTAGATTAGTAATCATTCGATAGCTTGGAAATCGAGAATTTCAACGCTGTGCTTGTTTACTGAAAGATCCTCTCCTCTGCAAGGCATCAAAGGAAATAAGATTGATTCACATACGCCAACATGTGTTTTTTGGCTATCGAAGGGGTGGGAAGGAGCCGAGGAGAGAGGCGGGGGAATGCCGCTATTTCAACGCGGCCATAGATCAAGGGCGCTTTAACGTGTCACATGTGAAATGCACTTTTTGTTGTTTGACTAAGGATTGTTTTTGCGCTCTGGAACAAACGCTACATAGAACTCATGACATTGGTACTAAAGGACTGTTTCTACAAGTTCATGTGCTTTTCGCGCTTTCAGTGAAGCATTAGTTGAAATAGGCGGCCGACGTGAAACCTAATTTTTGTTTTGAATCTTACACAGCTATGAAAGGGTCTTTTCAAAAAACCAGCCACGCACCACGCTAGCCAGAGACTTAAGCTTTTGCTTGATTACTAACACTCGTATGAAAAATTTATCTCCAGCGAAAGGGGTCAATTCTTCCTTCCTCACCCATAATTGACTGCAATTTTGTAGAGTTGCAAGAACACTTCATATCTTTTATAGGCGTCTGAAGTAATGGCTGCAGACTTTTTCAACATCAAGGGGCTCTGTTGTAGCTCAGACGGCCTGAAATCATTATTGATTCGGTTGGGCCTTCTCAGAAAATTACCATGATTTCGTTTTACAATTTATTTCCACTCTCTCCACCTATTTGCGTTTTTAAGCAAAAATACTTCATCAATCGGTAGGTTTTACCTGAATTTTCGCAAGCAACTATGCAAATGATGTGCACACAATGTACATCCAATAATGCTGAGTGATATGTAAGACTTTGTAGGTCGAACGGAAGTCAAACTCGCAACTCATCCTTTCCAAGGGCGCACGTAAACCATTCTTCACTACCGGCTCTTCGTTCTGTCATCACTCCGTGACACAACACATCGATATTAGCATGCACTTCCGGAAAGAGTAAAATGCGGGTTCGAATCGCGTCAGACGTCCAAAGTTTTGCATATCACCCAATATTCTTGTGTATATAATTGTAAAATATACACCGCTGAAAGCAGCCGCTGCTATCAGCATCTATGAGCCGTAGTGCATGTGGCTCTGACGAGGCGAGCGAGACCGTCGAAACGTAAGTAAACACTAGCTTACCAAACCTTTGAAAGCTCAAGACATCCTTTCATGCTATACTGATTTTCGAGCGAGGTCTTAAGCACAGTCGACTGAGTACTATTGACTTCGTTTGTATTTTGTGCAAGATTTTGCTATGAATTATAATTGCTGCGCCATTTTGCTACTATTTTATTGTACGATTTGTCTTTTTCAGATTCGTTTATGGATTGGTTATACTGTAGCTTCGAAGATTTTTTGATACCGAGCAAAGATTAAGATGCTTATTCTAAAGTTCATTAGGCCAAGCTAACAAAAAACAACTTAATCGGTAGCAAGTTAATGAAAACGACACAATTCCATTTATCGATGACAAAAGGACAAAGGAAGATATACTTTACACTTATACAGATCATATCGATTTCTGATGTAGATTTATGGATGAAGGATCTATAAACGTCAAACCATTGAAGACAACTGGGTATAAAATTGTACATCGATAATATTTACAATACAATTCCAGGACTGGCGAGCCGTTTCGAGAAAATACTCATTTGGAATGTTGATGTGACTACTCTGAACTTAAGTGTGGTAAGAACAGTTTTTGGCAAGATAATTGAGGTTTGAATAGAATGCCACGGAAAGGCAAAACTGATATTCCGCGGCATTCAGCACGGTGAGACCATATGGCTCTCATTACATGACCAAAGAATAGAGGATTACAACCCAATAAAAGGATATGCGGCACTATCTCACTGGATGGTCTATAAAGCTCAATAATCTTCGCCCACAGGAGGGAGCGCTGGTACCGTCGCACTCTGTTAAATGCCTCAGCCTCAGGACATCAATCCTGCCTTCCTATAACACCCTGCTCGTATCTGCGACAAAGGCCGTGGTTTGACACTCACAACTATTTTTTCTAGACCTCAGACTATTGAAAACTATTTCATCGGATCTTTGCATTATCAAGAAACAGATCGAAGATTTAAATTTAACAAGGTTGAATTCATCCTAGCAGAGAAAGGACCAATTTCATCCTCATAAATCAGTTTTCTGAAGCGCCCGAGAAACGAAGTATGTACTAAGGAGCAGACGTGCATGTTATGAGGATCGTGAACGCATAAATAGTGCTCTTTGTGCGACATGTCGAGCGGATGAATTCAAAACGCCCTTTGGCAATTTTTCCTCTTTATGTTGTTTTCAGTGAAATCATAGACTTACTCCTTATAAACAATAAGTATCAAGCTATAAGTGTATAGGTCTGTAAAATTATGTCTCGAGTACCTCTTGACGGCTAAATATATACCTATACGACACAGTTGGAAAGGAAATTGAAAGAAATGTGTGCTCATCTGCTCAGTCAAAATGCGCTGCTAGAAGTGTTTGGGATATAGCAGTTGGCGATTTTCAGTCTTCAAAGTATTGCCATGGCATTAGACTTCATCAAGCCTAGTAGGGTGTTGATTGATTTCTCGACAGTTAGTGCTGCAGCTTTGCTCTAGTGGGGTAAAAGTCTTGATGTGCTTTGAGCGCGAAACTCAAGCAAAGTCCATGTGATTGTCTTAGAGCATCTCTAATCATTGTGCTAGAGCATTTCGAGCCATTGTGCTGTATGCGCGCCGACATTAGTACGTCAGAGTCACCACATATGAACGAGAATGTCAAAATTTACACTGAAATAGTTATGATTATTGATATATTCGAAAAAACATAAATGGCAGAAGCAAACGACCTTATATGCTACAATCAAAGAACGGTGAAATTAATTGAAAATTTAGCAAAAGCGATTTCTGTTATTGTCATAGTAATGTTTTTAAGATTCTGGTTCTATGGATGTTGATGCTGAATACCTAATATCTGTATTGGCAGTGTTTTACCAGAATGACCACTAAAGCTTCAATGAACTTGATTCAGTGAAAAGTTAAGCAAGCACGAGTGCAAAGTACACTATACACTACGAGAAAAAAAAAGTAATTTTTTTTCTTCGTCGCTACACCTCAATAAGAAAAGCACTTCCAGAAATCAAGCATACCATCAGAGCTGCAGTTTTTCAGCTTTCGAACGACTACCGAAGAACCAGCGAAAGTCTTTGGTCGACGGCAAAACCACGAAAAAAGGGTTAAGCACTGCATTAACACTACATTTCCCGTTAATCTGGCACTCATGGTTCTTCATAACTATTTTTAGACCCGTCGAGCCCTTCAGCGTTTTCTCCGCCTAACGAGAAAGGTGCTAGCTACCAGTACACCATTTTTGTTATTCTTGATCCCTCAAGGGTTAGAGGATATCAATTGCAATAAATAGATTATCCGATCAAAATTGTACCGGAAAGTATGATGTTTCTTCATTCCAGCAAGAGAGTGGCCCTGAAGTCGCCAACAAACTGAAGATTGTGATTTTTAACTCTAAGTGCTCTATATTGAGAGCGTTTCTTGAGATCCAAGAACAAATCGTACTGTTTAATACATCCATCGCCCACTGCTGTCAATAGAGAATGAAAATAAGATAAAGCTTTCGGCGTTCATCACTCTGTGAGGGATGCGACATATGTTCCAATTTTTCAGCCTCGTTTAAGGTGGTTGGATGTATATCTGGCCTTCATAATGGACTCGCGGTGGTCGACCGCTGTATCAAGCCAGTGTTGCTTATCCTCCCAGGCAAGCCTGAGGCCAGTGGGGTACCAAATCAGCAACGTCGGAGGGATGGATGAATTGGTGAGCTATGGGAGCGAGATCGCGCCATCGACCTCCCGTGCGAAGCAGAGCACCTCTAACCACTGCGCCATATGCGCTGTGTAGAAGAATTATGCTTGTTGATGAACTGACTGAGCAGACAAACCCAATTCAGTTCTAATATGGCTGCCTCATTGCCTTTTATAAAAATTATTGTAGAAGTTCATTTAATGTAATTTTGTCCAACCTTTGAAGGATGCCCCATGCATTAGATTCCATAAAGATCGCTGGAGGTGAATGAAAGACTTTGCAGTGTCTTACAGTGGTCTAACGATCAACCACGTTGGTGTTGGTAGCAATTATCCAGCCCCGCAGTAGTTGCTGTGAGCATGATATATGGAGTCTTTAACCATGCACCACACGTGTCCTCAAGAAGCACACTAACATGTGAAAGTAGAGTCAAAAACGAGAGCCGAATCAACGCTCTGTGTAGACCACTTTCACATATCGTATCTTTCCTGCAGAATAATAATGGCCTTTGACGATTACATCGGTGATGTCAGAAAAAAATAATCAGTGCAAACAGATATTAGCCATTCAGCATCGACGTGCGATCCTCAAGAATTCTAATAAATTAATTTCACAATGTTGGCAGTGATTAATATTCGCTCTCACTGCATTCCATTGGTTTTGTCGCCCTCCAGACGTCGTATATAACTACTTGTTCGATCAACGGGTATTTCTTCAGTGTATGTTTTTTCGGTAATCTCAGTAAAAAGAGCTTTTAGTGTCAAGTTCAACATCTCGATAATATACGTCAACTGCAGCTTTCCTTAGTCGTCTTGTGTACAAAGCAGTGCTTAGATATGCTCTATACTAAACACGTGAAAGTTTTTAAATCACGTTCCAAGCTCACTAAGACTTTCATACCAGTGCTACAGAGCTTTTCGTGGAGAACTGCTGATCTACTGTGCAGGACATGAACAGGCAAAGTATGTATTTGATCATCTCACTATGTCTGATGAAGTCTGCTGTATAATCTCAGAGATTGTTCATCGTTGTACGCTTTATCTTGAACACTTTATTAGCGAACGTCTTATTGCCTTGATGTAGCAGTCTGATTGAAGCATGCGTGCATCCATCTTCAGTTTTCAATCCCACTGTGTTGCGTAGACACCTTTTCACTCAGTCGAGGATTTACCCTAGACATGACTCTACAGAACAACCTTTATAATTGCAGCTATATATTTATTATTTACAAAGAGCACCTTTCAGATTTCCATTAGTGCAAATCAAAGTGAAAAATACCTTACCGTGGCCAGAATACTTTCTACTAATCGCATGACATGGATTCTAGCTCGAAGAGGATAATTTGAACGTTTGAGATCTCTGCGACATTGAATACATCGGCGTCTTGTTATAAAAGACCAATCTGATTAGAAAGCCCTACATGCAAATTCACGGCAGTTTAGGCCTCAATAACTTTCCGCCTTGTGTTCATGGAAGCCTTGAAGCTACCACGCATTGCTGGAAGCATCAAAGCATCTCGTTTCTCCTTCGATGTCGTTATCTCAAACCTCAACTCTCTTGGCGAATGATATCCCCATCACACTTCGGTTTATTAATGATCATACGGTTGTGATTTCCAGTCCACCGTTTTCTCAGAGTGCCAAACAAATGTTTTCAAAAAGTGGAATTCCGATGTACACGTCGTTGATTCAACCTTCTACTTATTCGTACCCAGCAATATCAGGCTTACATGTTCTTTATCCATAAATGTACCCTAGAATCTGCTAGGTTTAATGTATCTAAAAAGTTTGTCTTCCATTATTTTCGAGGTATCAGTTGATGAGAACGCATAATTTTTGAGGACCTAATTCCACCAAGTGGCTCTCAATGAGACTAACATACTCCCATTGTCCCCTAATAGTCGAAGTCGCCTTCTCTTTTATATCACGAGAAAGGTAGCACAGTTAGAGCAGCTCCACTATATTCACCTTAAAAATTGCCTTCTTATAGCAAATTTCCGAAGCCAGTGTCTGACACGCCCATAAGCAATTTCGTAAGAATTTTGTGGGTGGTTACAAATAGCGTGCATCATAAGAGTGACTAACTAGTAAAGTAATATCACTTATAGCAAAGCCATATATGGGTTGAAATGAAAGTAATAAGCTACTGGCAAACAATATACAGCATTACGAAATTGGATATTTTCCATTATCCGTACCCTGTATTGAGCCTTCAGAAGAAGCTTACTTTTTGGTCGTTTTTGACATTTAAGTAATCATTCTATAGATTGAATCAAGAAAAACTTGAACGGTCTGTTCTATTTTTAGGAAGGCTTATTATTGCGCTGAAAGAGCAAAAATAAAATTCCCTCAATCAAAATTTCTCGCCAGTCAAAGCTTTTCCTTTGGAGTTTCAAAAGCCAGTCGATAAATTTGATCTCAGAAATCCTAACGATGTATTTGATTTTTTGAATGGACTTTCTAACACGGCATAATAATCAAAAGAGGATTGGGTTTCGCAAAACTGGATCACTTCTATAATCTGTTACTTAATTCGATCCTCTAATAGAACGCACCATTCGCTCTATTTTCAAGTTATAATTATCACCCAACAGCTCAAATCTCAAAGATTTCAACGGCCTACTTTGTTTCAAATACGGCTTGACTTTAAGAGCAAAAATAAAATTTTGTTTCCCATTTAAACATTTTGTACCAAACAAAGCTTTTACCTTTAAATTTCTGGTAATCATTCAATAGTTAAATCCTGTCGACTCCGATAGTGCTTCTGGTTTTGAAAAAGACTTTTTATTGCGCTGTACTTGCCGAAAGAATGTTAAGCTTTACGTAGCGCGACGTCTGTTTCAAGCAACCACGCTTTGGAGGTACGTGGATAAGATTTCGCCACGTTGGCGCCAATCCAACACACTTTTACCTGTAACTGAATAAGATTTTGCAACAGGGCAATACCAGTCCACTGAACATCGCTTGCCTTTCAAATGTTTTTTGCAGATTTTTATCGAGTTACCTCAATCATAAGCCTTTGTGCTTAACTAAGTACTAAAGAAAACGCAGTCATGTTCTCACAAAAACATGGAGTATGGTGAACCGAAGGTCTGTACAAGAAATGTCATCAAGTGAAGCTTTCGTCGGGTCCACAGATATTCTGGCGATGTTACAAGCGTAGTGTCTTCACTTAAACATACCTGGCGCACTGAGCGTGAAACTCAATCATCTTTTAGCTTTTATAACGCACTACGAAGTCTGTTTAGGAAACCAAAAAAAATTATTGGAATTCTCGAGATTTGGTCTACTGAATAATTGTCAAAACTCTGAAGAAAAATCTCTGATCAACGAGAGATAGTTGAATGAGAAACCAAATATTGTTTTTCCTCTCTCAGCGCAATGATAAAGCTTTTTTGAAAATATAATAAGCCACCATTTTTTTTATTTAAGCTATCGAATTACTGCTATAGCATCTAAGCGACCGAGAAGTAAGCTTTTTCTAAAAGGCCGGAATAGGGTACGGAGAGCGGAAATGAAACAGTTTTGCGAAATTCCATCTTCTTTCAACTGTTACAGCGTTGTACGAAGTCCACCTCAAAAGCCATATATATCATTTCAATCCTTAGGATTTGATATGTCGATTTGTTATCAAACCTCTAAAGACAAAGCTTTGGTCAGCTGGGAGCGTTTGGATAAGAAACAAAATTTTGTTTTTGATCTTTCATAGCAGAAACAGAGCTTTTGCAATCGAAATAAGCCATTCAAATTTTGCTTCAAGGTATCAGCTGATTGCTTGAACATTAAGAAGGGCTGAAAAGTACGTGTTTGCAAGGGGTTGAAACAGGGCACGGATAACGGGAAACTGCTCAAAAATGAATTAAGCAGAAACTCTTGCACGGATGTAAATAAAATTACAAAATGCCAGCTCACACGGGCATGCATGAGGGAATTTCGTTTTCTTCTATAGTCCTGTTAGGATTAAGTAATTCCTTATTTTTCTGAACAAGACGCAGTTCTCATACCAATGTTCATTAAAACAGCTGACTTATCTTCAGCTTCACCTTCTTCGAAACCTGGAAAGATCAGTTTGTCCACAACGAGTCAGTCAATCCATTCCACTACTTTTTTAAAGAAAAAAAAAGTCCTAGATTTTTATAGTATTGCCAAATCAAATTTCAACAACCTCACCGTTTTCTACAAATCTTCTACTGAATTATTCAAGTGAAAAACACCACGCATCAATCATATGAGCTCATTTGGTAACCTAAATCTCGACAATTTCGGTGCTAAAACTGGTTTTGAAGCGCTCAATATAGATCGCTGTTAGAGTCAAAAGCAGTATCTCTTGCCACTCTAAATTGTTGGCCCGTCGTTTGAGCTTTATAGCGCGCTCACTTGGCCATGTGAAACAAGAAAAACTAGTGATTTTTTTCAAAGACGAAAAATTTTTGAATAAGTGACGCTGTGCTCCGCAGTTTCGAGCACCACTGTTTCTTTATTTATGTAGGACACTTTTTTGTTTTCTAAAAATTTCGTGAGCTTTTTGTATGAGATTTTTTGCATAATAAAATAATAAAATAAAAAAAAATAAAAAGAGGAGACTTTCTTCTATCGTTCTATAGGCACAAATTTTTTTGCTCCACATTCACAAATAAGCCCCTCAAAGTTCCAGCGATGAGCTAACTACACCATGAGAAAAATTTGGTATTGTTTTTGCTCCAACAACGCTCCATATGGACCGTTTCAAAAAACACTCCCAGCGTGAAAATTAACGTGATTCGGGCTATCAAATGATTAGCAGTAATCCATGTATATATTGAATTTTCTGTTTATTGCTCAGTGAGAAAACTCATGAGAAGATGTAATCCTCTATTCATAAATCAGCTGACCTTTTTCTAAATAAATCCATGTATATATATCAGGATATGCTCCTAAATATGACGCAGCAGTAAAGTTTAAGGAAACACGTTTTTTGATAAAGTATTGAATTTAAGTCCACATCTGGCGCGCAGCCACAATATGACGAGTTTGCACGAGCCACAAGCTTGACACGGATATTCGGTTTGAGTCGAAACCAACTAGATTTCTGAATGAATGTCCATGCACTCTCATCAGATGTGACCACCTAATTTTCTTCGAAACATTTATGTGAGCAGTGTTCACGCAGAGTGGTGTGAAAATTCAGGAAAAGATAAGAACACTAATGAGGGGTAGTTTCTTTTTGAAAATGAAAAAAAATTCGGGAGCGTCGAATAAAACATAAAAAAAACATGATGGCTTCATTGAAGTGCAGCTATATCAAAAATCTTTGAGGCAAGAAGTTTTCATGCGTACAGATTTCAAACGTCACCATCATACAGTAAGAACGATGCAAACCTGAAAATTGTTATTGATTATGGATGAGCAAAAGTGACACCATCACTGTGCTGATATGAAAAAAGTTCTCCAGCACCTCTGTGTGAAGCTATCAATAATATATTTCATCCATTAATCTTTGTATCGTCAGACTCGATTAGTTACGCTCCATATTAAGAAGTGACTACAACTTCGAATTCTTGATTCGATAGGGGCTCTTCTACTAGTATACTAATGAGTCCTTCTCAATACACGATTCGATCTCTGATTGACTGGCTGAGTCTGTAATACTTGTCAAATGTTGTAAAGTTTGCCACAAAACCTATCCGACCTTCGTTCTTTCTCCGTTGTTCTGATACCTTTCTGAATCATCCTCACTGACCCTTGAGATAGAGGTAAACACCCGAATTAAGCATTCAACGCAAAGAGTATTCGCGCAGTGATTCACATTGCACGAATGGTTTTGAAGCTTAGCCAACGCAGACCAATATCGGAAGAAGAATGACTGTGATGAACAATCGGCTCAAGTTACAGTAGTTTCGACCAAGGGCAAACCGCCAGAACGTTAGCCATGGAGATTAAGATCTATAAAAAACCTCGTGTACCATTAAGGAGCATTTCAATCGCCTACTCCGAGATCCATGGAAGTTGGATTTTGAGGAGTCACTTCCTCTTTCCCGTCTCCTCATTTAATCAGTTATTTTTCATCTCAAATATTTTTTCAACTCTGACCATTGGCACTCTTCAATTAGTTACTTATAGATAATTCGAATGGATTGTTCAAGAGCAATGTTCTACACCGTTTTCATTGTCGCCTTAATCTGCCTTGCTTCTGCTGCTCCACAGTGTGGAGAATACGGTGCCGGTCAAGGAGGACAGGGTAACTATAGCAGAGCACTTTTTATGCCCCTTTTAGATGACGAAAAAAACGGATATTGAACAGCCTTTCTAACCTTTCTGATTTTCGGTACTTGAGTTGTTTTAACTCAGTGGCTCTAATTGCAATATTATCGCACTAGGACAGATCTAAGTTCTCAGAACAGGTAGTCGGTAGTTTTGAAAACGCACGAATTCCTATGACAGGGAATGGAGGCGAGAGTCCTGGCTCAGGGCAAACGCAGTCGTCAGGAGAGCAAGGCGGCAGGCCTGACGAGGGACAAATGCCTGCGTCAGGACAGCCAGACAACTTATGGCTAATTGAAGGGGTCAAAGTGGCTAACGGAGTTATGGATAGTATTCAACAAATGCTAACTAGTGAGTTTTTTTAATTATGTTTAGAGCACGATAAGGAAGCAAGAAGATGTTGCAGCCATTGAAGCAATGTAATTTGGTTCAAATATTGGTTTACTGTGCTTCGTTTTGAAAAAAATGGCAACAACTTTCAGCCACTAGTTGTTCAGCAGCGTAGAAAAGTGCTTAATTTTTTTCGAATACTTCACAAAATTATTTCAGGTATTCAGCATGCACTAACGTGAATGACGACTGTAGCGCCGTGATTCCCTGCTTTGTAGGAATTTCTGTTGTAATTTTTTTTGTAATTTCTGTTGTTATCGCTGCTTTCTCATTATTACAAGCACTCGAACTACTACAGAATATTTCCACATTTAAGTGTCTAATGGTAAAAATTCTCTGAAATTTTCGCGCAATGAAGCGTTATCTGACAAGCTATCGACAACTCAGAAACGATATTATACCATATCGCGTTGAAGAATAGTTATAGAGGACAACAAAAAAATATATCTTTGAAATCCACAAAAAAAGTTGTTCGACGTGAACGTCATGATTTCGACCAGCAGTGAACCTTTTCTCGCAATAGTTCTCTTGATCAGAGGAAGCACATTGGCTGGAAATGTAGTGTAATGAACCAGCGACTATTCTTTTACTCCTGAGCCCGAGTGAGCCCTCAATCTCTCTAAGAGGCAAATTGGTAATATACAATTTCATTATCTATCAAAGGTAATGTACAATTAAAGAGTTTATTTTGATAATAAAAGACTGCCTACTGCTCATGGTGACGATTACGAAACACTCTGTTTGGTTTGAGCTCCTAGATTCCAACAAAATTCAGCTCACAGGCATCAATTACATTGACGAAGAACACAAATTCATCTCATTGACTCTTTTTCAAACCTCGCTATAAACATACCATAGATCGTGTAAGAATGTTTAAAACCTTGCTGAGGTTGCTACGCCAGAGCCATGCATGTGTTTCGGAGGTATTGGCCTCTTCATCAACGGCCTACTGCCTACTGAATCTTACTCTAATAATGGTGATTAAGTAGTTTCACGTGTTATCACCATTGTTATCACCATGACGCCTCCCCATTCATGCCATAGAGTAGGCGTCAACGAGGCGTTCGTTACTGATGAAAAGGGAGATACCATTAAAACGTACGTATGACTTTGGCGTGACAACCTCAGTAAGGCTGTAAACATTTTTACAGGATCTATTGAATATTTATAGCAAGGTTTGAAAGAACAGTCGATGAGATGAATCTATAAATATTCACTACCAGCCTCAATCCATTGAGTGGAAGAAACGGTGATAATACAATATTAAATATTATGTGTGGTCACCATAACATCTCCCCACCCCTGTTATAGAGTAGGAGTCAGTGTGGGGCGTGGGCCACTGATGAAGAGGGTAGTACGTTCGAAACGTACGTATGGCGCTGGCACAGCAACATCGGTAAGGCTCCAAACATTCTTACAGAAAGAACACAAAGTTTTTAGATGGTAACCGGGCGCAGATACAAATTCATAAACTACTTCGAGCCAATGGAAAATGGTGAGATTAACAGATTATTTTAGCGCTAGACATCTCGCGCAAACACCTCAAAACTACTTCACGGCAGTAATGGCCTAGAGACTCGGACTTCTTCACACGCAAAACATCTAACATTTACAACGATCTTTCAACATCGACTTTCAGTGGTTAAACAGAAAGGCCAAAAGGCCGATGCTGCGAAAGTTGATATAAGTCTACTCTTACATAGATTACATTATAGTTGTATTGTGTCTTGACCGTAATGTTCACCAATACGATGGGTGTGAGTCTTAATTTAACTACAAACGAGTGAAACCTTGCATCCTCTTGCAGTTTGTCGGCATTTCTTGGTACATCTTGCCTCATATACTTGTTTTATCCACAACGAGTATGGTACCCAGTCAGGAATACACCCTCAACCTTACTACATAATAAAGGCCACTGATTGATTGAACTGGCCGAAATAACCAATCCTGTATATTTACTTGAAGTTGAAAAGATACCACATGACCAATTTACGAGGAGAGAGATACTGACTTTACGTTCACTCATTTTACTCTTGACCCAAACACGAGGTGTTATAACGGTATTTATTCAAGTAGCCGAAGTTTTGGCACTCTTGCCTTCTTCAGAGCCTGGTAATATCAAGTTGTCAACGTCCAATCTGTCAAACGCCTCCAATACTCTTCTAGTAAAACTCATCAGATTCAGATCTCAATGGTATCAAGCACGAAATGAACTTTTAACTTCTTATAAATCTTCCACTGAATCATTCAAGTGGAGAAGCCCGTCAGCGACCAGATAGACTCGTAATGTACCTTACCTATTAAAACAACAGTCTTGTACACTGATTCATATCACAAGTGATTACGAGTCATTCTTTTCTGATGTTCATAGCTGGATTGATGGTATTCACCCAAACGCTTTCATAATCTTTCGCTCTGAAGCTTTACGTTCTTGAGCAAGGATGATGACTTTTATGTCAAAATTCACTTCGTTATGCGTCTGTGCCCTACGAGTGCCTAGCGGGGTGTTAGGTTTAGAGTTCCGGTTTTTTTTCCGTTATACGGCAAAAATTGAAGGAACCATTACTTTGAACTATGCCCTTGAGGTCCAGTATATTATTAGAATAAATCAGGAGCAGTATGATTGTTTGATATGAAGGCAAATATAGCACTTCGACTAACCTATGAGAGTGAATATTGGAATCCAAATCATGTGCTTTATAGAAGTCATACTTTGAATATGAAATGTGCTCTTGAAGCTGAGCATGCGTACAAAATCTGTCATAAACATTTCATGGAAGCTAAAGGAGTAACTGCAATTGCCAACAATCGCCAGTGAAAAAGAGTATGGAGGTATAGAAGCACGAACTCTCAAGAAGTCATGCATTACTGAAACTGTCACCTCGAAATGTGCTTATGAAATTGAGTATATCAACTTAAATCCATTATGAATAGTAGTGCGGCATTTTTCTGGAAGCAAAATTAGCACTTGGAAGTGACAATGAGACGAAAAGTCGTGAGATGCAACATGAATTCTATGAAGGTCATGCCTCACTGAAATTGTTATTGTGAAATATTCTTGCAGCTTGATATATGAAGGAGATTTGTCATGAAGAGTACGGCCAAACTGCTAAAAGTAGCAAAGGTTAGCCATAAGGCATGTAGTACTGGGGAAGCGTACAAGAACGCTGAAATGTACTTATACCATTCAATATGCTACACCAGATCTTTTGAAAGGCTCAAAAATTCTATCAGACTAAGGCAAACTGGTTCTTTCTGATCATAGAGAGCATCTGAAAGTCGATCTCATTCGCTGGAGACGAACTTTTCACAGGAGTGTTAGCAACTATTCCAAAGCTGGGACTTGTGGCTATAATAATGTAACTTTCAAATTGAGATCATGTTCCATACGTTTCGCCGAACAGGCTCTTTCTTTAGACTATTAGTAATCATCTGATAAGATAATGTTTTCTGATTATAGCAATGTGCTCAAAGGATAAATGAAGATTAAAACTCTCAGCATTGATCAATCTCTGAGGGATGAGAAATACATTCATCTTCAATCTTTAACTTCGTTTGAGGTGATTGAATGCATATCTGGCCCTTACAATGAAAGACTTGCGGTGGTCTCCTACTGAACCGGGTCAGTGCTGCTTGTCCTCCCAGACCAGTCCGAGACTAAGCTAGAGATGTGCTTATTTTCTGGAGATACGGCTTAGCAGAAAAAATAAGATCTCGTTTTACAATCTTGGTAACGTTCTTTACATACTACTCTGCAAAGCAAAGGCTATGACAGGGGTGCCGTAGAGGCATAACGATTGGTATTTTCATAGCTAAATAGGAATTCTTCCTCCGCTTTGAAAGAAACTCTAGATAAGACAATTGACAAAAACAATCTCAAAAAAGAATGCTTAAAGCTAAGCGAGGTTGGCCCCCAGGGCCATACACCGGTATTTCGAACCTCGTCTTTCTCGTCAAAGACAGAAGCTTTACATTAAGCCCTGCATTGTAGCAAGGAGGGAGACGTATATGGTGACGGCGCAGTGTACAATGACACTGGTCCACCACCACTTCTTAGTCGATGGATCTCGGCTGGTAGAGCAAAAATTTAATCCATGGTATCGACTGTCTTTAAAGCTCGTAATAAAGTTTCAAAATAATTTCGAAAAAGGATGCTTAAAGCCTAAGCCTTATACACAGTGTCGTTACCACATGCGCCTCCCTCCTTGCTACAGTGCAAGGCTTAATGTGGGGCGTGGGTCAGTGACGAGGAGGAGGAGACCTCCGAAACACCGGTGTATGACCGGCGACGAGGAGAGGTAGCCTCAAGTCTCAGCTTCTAACGGTTACCAGCACTCTATGAAAAGTTCCTCTTCAACGAATGAGATCAGTTTTTCATTTGTTTCCTTATAATCAGGAAGAACCATTGAAATTTATACCAAGTCTCAAAATAGTCATTTTGGTTGTTTCGTTGTATATGTTCAAGTATGCTAAGTGACTTGTAGAACTTTCGACGCCACTCGGAAAATTTTTTCATATTACTCAGCATCCTTGGATAGGTGAGTTCAGTTGAGTTTTTCTTACCTTATCAAGTTGGGTTCAGCCATCAAGGAACAATTTGGGAGAAGTAGCATTTTTCAGCGACTTATTTTGGTGCATAAATTTTTTCTTGGAGTATGCCCTCAATCGGTGGTGTGACTCGTGAAGATGCTCACACAGGATTGATTTTGTTCTTCACTATGATGAAGCCTTTTGCAAATAGTGGAGTAAATGTTATAAGGCAATAACTTTTGCTTAGTTAGTTGAAGTTTTTCATCTTCATGTGAGAACGTATCGATTGTTTTGAGTGCGTGGTAAAGGAGCTTCTGCTTCTCAAAAAAATGTTAAGAAAAGTGTGATCTCCATAGTTGTTCTACTTTCTTTTGAATGTTGCTAGAACTTTTTATCACAATGATACGCGATATCATGAGTTTCATTTTGTAGAACATCTAGGAACACGTCACCTTGTAGTCTGAGTTAGTGGATACGGTACTTGAAGATTTCCCAGTCTTCTGATCGGTACATCTATTTTAGTCTCCCGGCAAAGTATAGATACTTCTTCTGAAAAGCTCACTGAGCACTCACTTTTTCAATGGAATCAATGCAATAACGAACTTCATTTTGAGGCATGTTCAGATGTAGCTCGGAGAAGAGCCCACTTTTTACAAACGATAAGCTATCAGCCACTCTAAATATAACTACGGTATAACGCATACTTCGATATAAATTCAGAGCTAAAATCGTGGCTATTTCTTAAGCATTTGGGGTCCCGTCCTCAGATCTACTGTGTCATCTCACTACATCTTGCATTTAATTCGTTTTTCCGCACCTTCTGTACAAAAAAAAATCGGTCTGTTCACGTGTGAGTTCGGTTGATGGCTGAATGTTGCCGTCTTCTTTGTCAATTTCCTTGAATTTAGGTCCAGTAAAATCTTAATAAATGGATGGACGAGGAATATCTTTTTTATGTGGACTGCAAATAGTCGGCTTTCTTGGGTGAATTTCGACAATTTTCCCCGCTCCAAAGGGACGAGGTCCTCGGTGAACTTGAGCAGAGTCAAATCTGCATTGTGCTAGCGATGAACTGCAAAGCTGTTAATGCACTACCTGTCTCCGTTCTTACTATATGACAGCCATGATCTAGTAACTTGGCTCCTAACTAGTATCGAACGAAACATCAAAAAAATTGTTTTACATGATTGTCATTAGTGAAAGTGTTCAAAATTAGGCAGCGATTCTCCACATAACTGAACTCACAAGAGGTTGGTGTCTTGATCCTTTTTTTTCGGCAAACGTTTCGACGTTTTCGCCTCCTTCAAAATCTGTAATTGTCGACTGCTCACAGTCGTTCATCTTGACTTTGTCGCTCTTCACTGTCCATCGAGTCAAATTGCTTCGCTCAAATACTGTTCGAAGATCTATTATATATACACTGATATTGATAACGACAAAGTAGTCTTTTTGGACGTTTCGGATATATCTCATTTGTTGACAATAAAATCATCTGATATAATTCATCATTGCCGCTTAACAAATACGGTTATACTTGGCCCAAACTTTTTTGCTCAGATAAACACAGTGAAGGAGAAATATTGACTTGGTTATTAGAGTATTGCGACTCTCACATCGTTAGCAGCATTCCATGCTGGTGAAATAATATATATAATAGATATATGAGATTTATTTAGTTTGATATGATTTGTAGTAAATGGTGCACAAGTCCGCCTCGAAACATTTCCGTGATCGTATGTGTCATCGTTATGTGTATCCTTAAGGACAACCACCTACACATTGGGCGAATCTGCCGTAGAAATAGTTAATCAGCTGTACTTACAGCTGCCAATATTTTACGATAACACAGAATTGATTCTCGCTGGGGTTCTGGTTGTGAATAACTAAATCCCTCATCCAATTAACGATTAGGAATAAATGTTCGACATGAGGAACATGAGACATCTATACCGCTTATTCATAAGAGTTTACAGATTTCTCCAGGTAAAATGACAGTTAGTGATATAGAAGAGAATTATTCAAAACGCTTGAACCCTCTACTTGCTCTTAGTGATAATGTCTCCATCGTTACTCAGTGTATTTCAGAAGCTAGAGCAGACACCGTACGACATCATCGATATGCTACTACGTCGCCTATTACTTCACACTTTGTATCGTCAGATGTGTAGTAAATTATTCAAAGATTCCTTAAACAAGAAAAAAAGACTAGTCATAAGGATGCGCTCATGTAAACTAGACTCGGAACCTCAGTGGTGCCTTGTACCACTGACGGTTTCAAGGGGTCGACGTGTCATGCACTACACCAATCGTGCTTTTACTCTGCCGATGACTCGACCATTTCTTAGCTCTTTTGGTGTTTTCATCGTTACCTGAAACCGGGAACAATCTAAAGAACATAAATTGGTAATCGGCGAAGTTATGCTGAAATTATAGTTTGAAATCACAATGTTTCAACTTTTATTTGCTGCTGCTTTTTTTCCATAGTTGGGTAATGTGTTTAGCATAATTACAAGTTTACTGAGATATGGGCAGACCATGGAAGCACACGAGGGTTTTGATAGGTGAGTGCTGACAGCTGCTAGGATATTACCGTATATAACTGAGAAGAAGATAAAGTAAGGGGTCTTGATTAGTGTGGTGAATGGAACATATTTGGGTGCTTGAACGGTCCGTCTTCATTAGTTGTGCGGATCCATCCGGATCCATCCCATATTCCATTCGTTCCTTTGTTCCGCAACAATCGTCCATGGCAATAAATTAATTTAAGCATGGCTGCGGTGCGAGTATACGTATATGTATATATGTTTATATGTATGTAGATATATGTATATATATTATATATGTATAAATATATATAACTGCCCAGAATGCATGGGGCATTTCTTTAGAAATCTAGTCGGCACTCGCAACTTTCAATCGATTCGAGCAGATCATCTCGAACAAATGATTTGTAAAAATTTACGACTTTATATTGCATTCGGTTATCACCTCCGAACTTCTGTTCTTCATCAATGTAGTTAATACCTATCAAACTCACTCATGTTGGAAACTCGAGTAGTTGGACTACAGTGTACGGCAAACGTAAGTTAAACAGTGGGCGATCTCTAATTATCGAAATAGACGTTCTAACAACGAGTAGCCGCGTAGAGTGAGCAAGGGTTCACCTTGCCTCAGGATATATTAATCGCCTGCATCACTAGAATTTTTTGAGTTGTTGACAACTCGTTAGAGAGCGTTTCATTGTATAAAAAGTGCGGATAATTGCGGCTAATAGACACTCAAAGGAGGAAACATTGTGTAGTAATCTGAACGCCTCCAATAATGAAAAAACGGCGACAACAACAGCGAAATTGCAAGTTTATCAGAGAAAAAGAAAATCATGGCGCTGCGGTCGTCGTTCACGCTGACGCACCTGAAATTTTTTTTTAATGTTAAAAATTCAAAGTACCTAGAATTTGCTGTGTTTTTCACAATAGATCACAACATATGAATATTTGAGATAAATCGTCCTAGACAATGAATACGTCCTTTTCCTATTTCCTTTCAGTGGTCTCACTTATTAGGTATGTCAAAATATAACTGCCACCGTTTTTTCTCCGGCTTGAATATTCTGTCAGTACATATTTATATACGGGTTCAACCACTTACAATAAAAATTCCTCTAATTTTTGAGCAACTTTTGATTTCCACCTGAGAAACGTTTGGTGAAAAGGCAATGTTGAAAGAGTTAGGTGATTGAGATGAAACCTCCTAGAAACTCCCACCTTAGCTCTTTTAAGACGTTTGCGAACATCTTTGCCACGAGGATTTGCAACACCAGCGTTATCATGCAGCAAAATCGCCATGTATGCATGATTGATGGAGCTAGGCGACGACATATTTGCAGAAAGGACGGGTAGCAGTGGTCGTGAGATTTAAAGCCGGAGGGATCAGTCACGCTCGGGCCGTCCACTGGAGACTCTATTAATTTTGCGGGCCTCTTCATTAGCATTTTCCTCTACGCGCCATTCGCGCATAAGCACCAGCAAGTCTGCTCCCACGGCATCTCCATCATTAAGCAAGTACAGGCAGGTTGCATGCCAAAATGTTTGCAAGAAAATAGGCAATCGAACGATGTCAAAATCAGGCACATTCAATTACTTCTGTCAGTGAATGTGCAAAGTGAGGTTCCCGCTAATGGCGTTTTTCGGGCACAAAAGTCTTCATCTTCAAAGTCCTACTGAAACCATTACATAGAATTATTTTTATGCAAGATTATTTAAGAAATAGCGTTTTTGAAGCACTTTGAAACCAAAAAACTTGCATATTTTTATTTTTACTTCTATTACGGTAGAAAAAAATAATTAAACGGCCGAGTTATATTTGTACACCTAAGAATACAGGAAAAAAACTCACCAGTTAGTATTTTTTGGATATCATCACAATATCGTTAATCAGATGGACCACGTCACTTAGCCTTACGCTAGAAGGATTGGCGTCCTCCTGCCCTGTCATAGGCTTTTGTCCGATGCCAGGACTGTCGCCTGCCTGCCCTGCCCACATGAATTTGTCCGTCACCAATGCTGTCATCTGCGTGTCCTGACTTAAGCATTTGCCCGTTGTTAGCACTGACGTCTGGATGTCCTGGTATAGGTATCTTTGCGTTGACAGGCCTGACGTTTAACTGACTGAGCATAGCCATTTCTCTGTTGGAAGCCCTGACGTTTGGCTGCCGTATCACAGACATTTGTCCGTTGTCGGCACTGACGTCTGGCTGCCCTGGTATAAGTATTTCCGCGTTCACAGGCCTGACATTTAACAGACTTCGCATCGCCATATCTCTATTGAAAGCCCTGACGTTTGGCTGCCGTGGCTCAGCCATCTGTCCGCTGCCAAGACTGCCGTCCGCCTGTTCTGAAAACTTGAGATCGTCCTGATACGCTATATCGCACTACGAGCTATTGAGAAGTGACTGAAGTAGCGAAAAATCAGTGAGGTGATGAAGTTTGTTCGAAGTTCCGTTTTTTCGGCAGTATTGTGAGCATGACAACATGCCATGTGTCAATTACCTCTTTCTCCTTGATCGTTGCCGTAACCTACATACCGCATTTTGTTTGCTGCGTTCGGATGACCTGCATACGGCTTTCTGCATGGAGTAGGAGAAGCAAGGCAGATCAAAGCGGCAATAAGGGCGATAAAGAAAATCATCCCTGAAGAATCCATCCAATTATTCTATAAGCCACCAAAAAACAATTGTCGATGATGGAAGTCGGATAAGTATATATGATGAACATACTGTATGAATGAAAAAATGGAAATGAAAAACATGTAATGCCCTTTTGAAGCAGTGTCTCAGTTGCTCAATTTCTAAGCGGTTAGGGAAACATTTTGCACAATTAGCGGTTGGCCATGAGTCGGCGCCATCGCCTTCATGTATAAAGTAAAAGCTCACTTCTCACTCGTCGACCTCTTCTAGTACACTACTCCTCCATTCATCCATCACATATGGAAAAAACACTCGTCAAGAACATGTGTCAAACGGCTAGTAATGTCTGCACAGGAGACGAGGAGAGGAAAAACATGGCGCGAAAAAAGCCATATCTGACAGCTACGATTACGGTACACCAGCCACTCGGTTCACTCAAATAGCAGGATCAGGCTCCAAAACAGAAACAAAACCTCACAACCTAATAAAATCTTTTTTTGGGCTGCCTTTTATGTGATGAAGTTAGCTGTGTTATAAAGAAATGCTCAAAAAGAAGCGATCTTGAAAGTTTGGTGACAGTATGCGCGTTGTAAATTAGTCTGCAATCGTTCCTACGATCGACTGTACCACTCAGAAGACTGTAGAGTCTCCCTAACGGAAGACAGGGGGATTGTCTGAGTTTCGGCACAATAGGTATTCAAGAACATGTTATGTTTTCGGAGATAATTATATTGGCGATACGGGTTGAACTCTTCACTGGCGTATAAAAGAACATCTATATGGGAAATCTATTATTGGAAAGAACAAACCTCTAGATTTACGTAGAACACAAAAGCGCAGTAAAAATTTGATGCGACTGTCACGATCGTGGCACGGAAATCATAAACATCAGCGCGTAAAACACTCGAAGCCTTTTGGATAAACGCAAAAACCTCAAAGTGATCCATAAGGATGTTACAGACTATATCACGAGACCTGACACCTTACGCTTAATCTTCTAACTTGACCCAAGAGGAGGTGCTTGAGCATCGAATTTGTTATCGGCTAAGACAAATAGTGATACAGTGACGTCCAGCCTCGGAAAAAGTTTGTGTCACTAAAGCGTCAGCCTTATATTCGTACTGCGATCTATTCCGACTGAACATCAACAACGACAGCAACAACGTCGTCACGCCACCAACCTCGCACTAGTTCACAGCTAAATCTTCCATGTTAAGTAATTGACTTTGATCCCGAGGTTTACAGAAAGTCGATCATTGGAAAAATATCATTGAGACCTCGGTGTAGGCAACTGATATTCTCTTTTTATTCCCAAGAGAGCTGAGTGGTGAGCAAAAATACGACCTCAGACGAGAGTCGACCCGCGCTTCATCCATACCGGGACGCGTGCGTATAAGAGATAATGCAGAATAAGAGGTGGCGCGAGTGTAGCTCGGTGGTGTAGTGATAGCACGCGCCCGGGATATGGATGAAACGCGGGTTCCACTCCCAACTGAGGTCGTATTTGTGCTCACCACTCACTTCTTTTTGGTATATATGAAACATCATAATACTGTGAAGAAGGCAGTAAAACTCTAAAAATCTCAAATATCTCTTTTTATTGTCGAGCCAATACAAAGTTTTTGAAGATATTCATTTTCATGGGTAACATTTCGGCGGTTTCGCTCTCATTGGAAAAACGATAACTTGCTTTGAGTGTACTTCATTGTCATTCTTCTTCCGATTTTGGTCTGCGTAGACGACGCATCTTAGCAAATCGAGTAGTGTCTAACACTGATCGAATATATGTTGCGTTTAGAGTGAGCAAACCTCGATGCATTGGTGGGACCTTTGCTCACCTCATACCTCAGGCGTCAGTCAGAAAGGATTCAACATATCAGAACAACGGAGAAGGAATAAATATTGGACAATGTATTGTGGTAAACATTCTAGCAGTTGCTGAGTATAACCTCTGTCAGAGAAAGAGAGAGCGAATCTTGCATTACGAAAAATGTACTCAGTTTATTGGTGGAGGAACCGCAAAAAAGTAAGATTGTATGAAGTTATGTTTACTTTCCGATATGAAAACAATTAATCGAGGTTAAAGGAATCTATAATGAAATAAAGTATATTACTGTAGTATAGAATATATCTGTGAGGACTTTTCTAAGACGTGCCACTGTTTCTCTATAGCTCTTGCCCATCCATAATAAATACGCTTTTTCAGGTTTGAATCAGTCGTCCTGTATAATGGTGAGCGTCTGAAATCTAAAGGTCCGAGAACTTCTTATCTTGAAAGTCCTCCAATATAGCTGGAAGGACTTGTAACCTACGTTCACCTAGATGAGCCTGAACCTCAGCGAAGCCTCCATCCGCCATGCTTCTTCTTTTATATTTTTCGCCATAACCCAAAACTTTTTCGCTTTCGAAGGAGAAGTACTCCATCAATAGTGTTCTTAGTCGTCCCCCGAATTTCTTCAACAAACTGCGCTGCATATAAATGTAACTAAGAAAAATGATATGCTGACATCCAATGAGGTGTGTAGTTATCATCAAAAAACAACTGCTTTCTACCCATTTTGGATATCAGGGTTCCACCTGTGAAATTTGTCTCTTTGAGGCGGAGTGAGCTAGGTTCGGACTAAGAACACATTTCGCGAGATACTGTGTTTTTTTTTAACCGCTTGAGGACCAGATGACCCAGAATGCGTGTCTGGCCCAACCCCTGGTCCCGCCTCCACCAATCACGTCTGTCCCTTGATAGAAGGTCGTGATAGTGACAGTGATCGTAGTTATAGGAGAGTTTATGGTCGAGTTAGGCACCAGCTTTGAGTGCTTCCTATTTGGAGACGAAGTTTGAGATTTGTGTAGTTGAGTTAACTTGACAATGATTCATTTCCTACGATAAGAAAGAGAAACGACTCCAACGATTGAGAAATAACGGTATATGCTAATTTTGTGGAGAACCTCGATTCAATGTCATTTTGCAAGGTACTGCTTTGAGAGAATGCTCATTTGGTTGGTACACTAGAAAGAGCTGAAGTGGAAATCACATCGCCATGATTACTGTAAAGCCGAAGTATGGTGAGAACATCATCCAGCAAAACAGTTGGAGGACTGAGATAAGGACATGGGAGGAGAAACAGGTTGCTCTGATGTTTTCAGCAACGTATAGTGATACCAGGGCTCCTACCCTGAACAAGGCCGAATATTCTTGAGAGCTAAAATCTCGTGAAAGTACATGTGAGGCTTTCCAATCAGACGGCTCCTTATACACGACTTGTAAGTGATACCGCAAAGAAAACACTTACTGCTACTTTTTCATCTGATTACCCAAACTGGTACAGTTAAACTGCCAAGATCGAGAGTTTAACGATCATCAGTCTCTGAGGACATGCAGTAAGCTTTAACTGACTTAGTAGGGTGGTCCAATTCATATTTGCCTATGTACAACGTGCGCAGCATTAGCGATGCATCAACACTTCTTCGCGAAAAGCTTCACAGCGCTGAGATAGAAATCTTGGTGAGCTTGAAGAATGATTCAAAAAAACGTCAACGTATCTATCGTAGAGTATCTCTAAACGATGTCTGTGCGCACTATGGGAGCGCTGCAGTTATCATACATTATCGAGATTGATGGACCTATTGCCGGAAAAGTCATATTTGATAAGATTATGGAAAAAAAATAAACTGAAGAAATACCCACTAATTGAACGAGTGGGCATATATACGACGCTTGGAGGGCGATAAAATCGATTCGGAATTCGGTGAGAGCGAATTCCAATTATTGCCAATATTGTACAACTAAGTTATTGCATTTCCGGATATTCGGACGCCGATGCTGAATGACTAATGTCTGTTTCCTCTAATTTTTCTTCGTCCTTGTAACCGTAAGAGGTAATTATTATTCCGCATAAAAGATGCGATATGGAGAAATGGCCTAACAGAGCCTTAATTCGTTACATATCGTTCTCCTGACTCTATTTTCAAATGACAGTGTCCTCCATAAGGGCATGTCTGGCGTAATGATTAGAGATGCTGTGCAACACACAAGAGGTATTCGCCCCTACCCACAATTCTCGCTCTCACTATCTACTTTGGAGTAGGAAAATTTGTGCCAGACTTGCCTAACACCGATATCGTTCATCGGTAGACAACAGCAAGGCACACCTTAGAGGCTATTTATGCATAAGCTCACTTCCAGCGTGTCGTGAAATCTATTGCATGGAGCATCCCTTAAGAACTGATCAACATCAATAGCTTTTCCATTCAATATCTTCCGTGATAGAGCGCATCTAGCGCAGTGGTCAGAGGTGCTCCGCGTCGCATACAAGGTCGATGGTTTGATCTCGCGCTCGTGGTTCACCATACCATCCATCCACTACGCGGTAAACTGGTACGGAACTGATCTCAGCTTTTCTGGGATGATAAGCAACACAGACTCGATACAACACGAGGCCACCACGAGTCATTGTAAAGGCCAGATATTCATTCAGTCACCTCAGACGAAGTCAAAAATTGGAGACCGATGCGTGACGTAATGTATGTCTATTATAGGTTGTTTGGTATAATCCATATAAAGGATTTGAACTTTGCCCTCTTGTCCGTGCGAGACACAAGTTGGCAGCAGATCACAACAACAAAACCACTGAACCTTCAGCACAGAGCCACGATAAGATAAAATTTGAGTTTGTCTTCTTAGTTCATTGAAAAACGCCCAGATAACATTCAAAATAAGGAAGTTCGTTTTTTATCTACCTCTCATTCCATTTCAGCAGGAATGAGCGATATGTGAATATATATTTATCCGTGTGACTTGTTCTTGAAAAAGAAACGTCTCCAACCTGAAGCACATCTAGAAAAAAATCCACGATATCCTGTCTGTTTGAAGATTCAGTGTCACTTTATTGATAAAATGAAGATGTACTCACTTTTCGTGATGTCATAACCAGATAATCTGTTTGATGCAGACATTAGCCTAGAACTCTTTGGGGACCAATTATACCGAATATAGTGCACTGTCAATCTTGTAATATTCTTGTTAAGCGTGAGGTAACACTATAAAGGAGATTGAGGAGCCAAGAAATGTTTTTGAAGAATTATAAATGCCAAATTCGCAAAAAATGTGAGTGTCGATACGGTGCAAAAGGTATTAACACTTCCACGAACAACCAAACATGGCTTGGCTGGCCTGCGTACCAAATTCGGTAGCGGTTCAGATGTCAGTAATAATTTTCGACCTCGTCAAATATTCCTCGAGGCCTTCGCTCTTTTTATTGGCTCTGGCTGAGCTGGAGACAAAATGCACTTGCGTTCTTTAATTTGAGAGTCAGGTGCCTAATGTCCAAATCGACTTCTAAATTTTCACTTCAGAAACTGTGAGTTAAAACCAGCACGCGAACGGTGAGGTGTCCCTAGTCCTTTCGGTATGAGAAAAATTGGAATGAAATCAAAGAGCTTCGTATGGTACAATTATTATCTGTTACGTTTTCACTCCACGGACCTCCCTCTTTGAGGGATCCCGCCCGGTTAGTCGCGAGGGCACGTGGCGCGTCCCCAGGTGGTGGATAGGGGAATAAAACGCGAACCAAAAGCGACCGTGTGCTTCCCAGAGACGCAGGTGGATTCAGGGGACGAGCTCCCTGCTTCTGCAGTGCCGACTTGACAAAACTCTATTTCTACGAGTCAAGTCGGCCAAAAGCCTGCAATCAAGCGGCTGGGAAGTACATGGGAGGCGGTTAGGAGTCGCCTCCAACAAATAAGCTCCTCCCGCTCCTCCGAGAGAGACTGGCAAGCTACTCGTGAGTACCCAGCCCCCACGTTTAGAGCCTGGCAAGCTACACGTTGGGTATCAAAAATGCCAAAAACAGTAACAAATATGGGCCTCATTCCCCTGACCCCGAAAGAGCCCCTGGTACGGCAGCGCCAGGTAGGACGAGTACGGAGAGGCTGCTAAAATCTCAGGGCCGAACTAGGCTGCCAAGATCGAAACGGACTAAAATGACGATCTGTACCTACAATGCAAGAACCCTTGCTCAACAATCCGCTGTAGAAGATCTGTTGATTCAAGCAAGAAGAATAAGGTACGACGTCATTGGCCTGGCTGAGACGAGAAGGCGCCATCCTTTTCACGCTGTCTATGACACCGGAGAAGAACTGTTCCTTGGAACATGCGATCGCAGAGGTGTCGGTGGCGTTGGCGTCCTCGTCAAATCGAATTTGACCGTGAACATTGATTCGTTCGAACAACTAACAACCCGCATCGGACGATTACGGTTGAAACGATGTGGTTCTATGCCGGCTTTGACCATCTTCGTTGCTTACGCACCAACATCAAGCTATGACGAAGACGAAGTCGAAGCGTTCTATATGGACCTCGAAAAATTCTTCAGAGAAGATCATACATTCTTCAAGGTCATTGTCGGAGATTTTAACGCAAAAATTGGACCTAGAAGAACGTCTGAAGAACGTTACATAGGGACCCACGGACTAGAATGGAATGAACAGGGTGAGAGGCTATCCGAGTTTATCATGACGACCCAAACCATCCATGGTAACTCGCAATTCCAAAAGCCTCTCTCTCAGCGATGGACGTGGGAGTCTCCCAATGGAGAGTACCATAACGAAATAGATCACATCATAGTAAATCGAAGGTTTTGCCTGACCGACGTCGCTGTCGTTCCCAAGTTCTACACGGGATCAGACCATCGCCTCCTTCGCGCAACGTTCCGATTTTCGAGGAGAGGAGAGAAAGCCGCTAAATTCAAACAACGAAGTCCCAGAACTACCATAAACTGGGATGTATTCAAATCATTAGTCGGCTCTTGGGAAGATACCGTTGTCGACAACATCGACGAAGAATACGATCGACTCGTTGAATATCTTCACGTTGGCGCTAAAAAAGCCGAAAGTCCTAAGGTCACGAAGAGACGCTTGTCTCCGCAGACACTCGAGCTGATACGTCAACGTGGAATCGCACGAGCCGCAGGCAACCGAAACCTTACGTCCGAACTTGCGAAACGATGCAGAGAAGCGATAAAAGAAGACCTTAAAGAGAGAAGAGCAGCAGTTATGGCAGAAGCTGCAGAAGCTGGGAAGAGCATTCGCAAAGCCCAGCGAGGCTTCGCCAACTATAAGACCAAGATGATTGCACTCCGATACCCTGACGGGACACTTACAGCTTCCAGAAGGGCTATGGAGAAAATCATCCACCAGTACTACTCGGATCTCTTCGCTAGCCATGTTCTCTTACCGTCATATAAATTGAAAGAGGACGAATATGTCGTTCCACCGGTCCTTCCTTCCGAAATCCGACATGCTATATCGTCGGTGAAAAACAGAACAACACCCGGTCCAGACAGGATTAGACCAGAACACCTGAAGAACCTGCCGCCAGTTCTCATCAACACCCTGGCTCGGCTCTTCACTCGCTACCTGTCAGAATGCAAGGTCCCTATTCAATGGAAAACCAGCAAGACCGTATTGTTGTTCAAAAAGGGAGACCTTCACGACATAGGCAATTATCGCCCAATCTGCTTGCTGTCCGTTGTCTATAAACTCTTTACTCGAGTCATCCTGAACAGGATTGACAGAACACTGGACGAAGGACAGCCATGCGAACAAGCAGGGTTCAGAAAAGGATTTAGTACCATGGACCACATCCACACGATCACAAGACTCATTGAAGTTTCGCGAGAGTACAAACAACCACTCTGTCTCACTTTATCGATCTGAAAAAAGCCTTTGATTCAGTGGAAACAGAAGCGGTTATAGAGGCTCTGGATAACCAGGGCGTCCCTACTCGGTACATAATGATCCTTCGTGAGCTTTATAAAGATTTCACGACCAGAATATCTCCATTCTACAACAATATCACCATTGACGTAAGAAGAGGGGTTCGACAAGGCGATACAATATCGCCAAAACTATTCACTGCCACCCTACAAAACGTCATGCGAACATTAGAATGGGACGAAATGGGAGTGAAAATTGACGGTCGACAATTAAACCATCTTCGCTTTGCTGACGATATCGTTCTCATAACACCAAACATCAGCCAAGCGGAACGAATGTTGACTGATTTCGATAACGCCTGTGGAAAGATCGGTCTTCAACTGAATCTAACGAAAACAATGTTCATGAGGAACGGATGGGTTTCTAATGCCCCATTCACGCTCAACGGAACGACAATTTCCGAATGCTCCAGTTACATCTATCTAGGTCGTGAAATCAACATGATGAACGACCTAGCCCCAGAGTTGAGCAGGAGGAAACGAGCGGCTTGGGGAACGTTTAAGAGCATCGAAGATGTAGTGAAGAGGACAAAGAACATCCGACTCCGTGCCCACCTTTTCGACTCGACAATTATCCCTGCCCTAACGTATGCAGCAGAAACCTGGTCGCTACGTAAGCAGGATGAAAGATCACTTGCCGTTATCGAACGCGCAGTCGAAAGGTCGATGCTAGGAGTATCTCGTATTTCGCAAATGAGACAAAGGATCCGAACTTCCGACCTACGTCAACGATCGAAAATCAGAGACGCCGTTCTACACGCCAGGATATCGAAAATAAGGTGGGCCGGACACGTGATGCGCTTCAACGACAACCGATGGACGAGAGCCGTTACCGACTGGATTCCTCGGGACGTCAAGCGCTCTAAAGGAAGACCACTGACCCGTTGGTCCGATTTCTTCACGAAAGCGATGGAAGAAAGATATGATGCTCAGCGAATTCCTAGAGCAAGGAGGACCCACTGGGCTACTCTTGCACGCGATAGGGAAAAATGGAAGAGTTGCTGGTACCCGCTCGAGTCACTCGACGATCAACGGGACGACAGGTGATACAGGTGATACGTTTTCCACTACAAAGTACTCATATTTGAAAACGGATAATCAAAAGCGATGCTTCTGTGCGACCCTGAGTGTTAACTGTAGTAACCTGTATGTGTGTATACGTAGAGTGCGCCTGGTGCAGTGATTGATGTTCTCCTGCGACGCACGCGTGGTCGATGGTTCAATCCCGCACTAAAGGTTACCAACTTCCATTGTGGAGTGGGAAATTGATACCATACTTTTCTGGGTGGATAGCGCCACTGACTTGGTACATCGGCAGGGCACCGCGAATCCTGGAAACGGTCAGATATGCACTCAGGGAACTGTGACGATACTTGATGGGCTTGGCGAATACCGTAGGAATCGATAAACACGAGAGCTCCATCTTTTCTCCATGTATACGAGTACCTGCACGTACGATTATATGTGCTCATAGCACACCTTTCATTTGTTATAACAAATTTCGAGATTTATTTGAACTAAGAGTGAAAGGAGAGTGTGGCAAAGTGGCTGTTATGAATGGCGTGGTGTTGTCCACCGCCCAAGGCTTTCCCGAACAATAAACAGCGAACACCCTATCAAACGCCCTAGCATGGCTATTCTCCTGGATTGCAAAGAAATATTTTGGATCAGTACACGAGGTTTTTGAAGAAGAAAGTACGAACTTGTCTAGGTATTGGAATCTGTAGAGTGAAAAAAAAAACTGTGAGGGAGGGCGGAAAAAAAAAAACAAAAGTGAACTGAAGAAATCCTAACCAAACATGATGGTCAGTTTCCTACAGCGGAATGGAAGGATTTAGGGCAATCTCATCCAATATTCATTCACAGCTCAGTTTATTATGTATGAAAAACGTACTTCAAGATGTTCGCAAAGATAGTACCAAGGTAACCTAACAATTTTCTTCATTTCTACTTCACTCTGTCCATTTCTTTACTATTACCATTGCACTACTTTCTTCTTTTTAACCCCGCAAATTAAGTGAGATTGTCTGGACGAAAATTTCACTGTTTTCTAGGCAATGTTGTGATGTTCCTAATATAGCATCACGTCTGACAAAAAGTTTTAGGCCTTCGAGAGGTTTGATATGGCATTATGAGTAGTATATGTAGGTTTTGGCACTCTTACAGGTCCATTATAGAGTTCATGGTTCTAAGCTCAATATTTTGTTCCACTGGCGAAAACAGCTACACTTTTCGCTTCTAAAATTAATCATTGCAATGTTTATGATGAATGCCATTCATATACTTAGCATCACATGCGCATTTCGAAATATATTTTCGTGCTCATTTTTGAAAAGGAACGCTTCACTGCTATGCTAAAACTGAAATTGAATTCGAAAATCACAGACGGTGCACAGCAGAGTGCTGGTGAGACTACCAAATCGAAGAAGTGAGCACCTAGTTTTGGATCCGTTATTTGGTCAGTGACTTTTCTGAGAGGCCCGAAAGCGGCCTGCTCTCCTTCTTCTATTACGATACTCAATTATGTTGATCTCCATGTTCAATGAACGCCCGACGACGCACTTACAATGTTCTTCTCCATAATCGAAAAACCATCCAGTTCTATTTCTTCATCACGGTACCATGGTTTCTATGAACTAGGTTTTCATGGAATTCAACCGTAGTCCAATCTTCTTTCTCCTTTCACTGAGTTCTTTGAGCATTGTTCCATGTCGATATATTTGAGCACGGACTCGTGTAAAGGTCATGAATTACTGTAAATGTGTTTATGATATGCTCACGAAGCTGAGTGTATGAATGAATACGTCATAAACAGAACCATTACATCTTTATGGAAGCAAAACAATCAGCTGTGAAACAGAATATTGAGATATAATGGCATGGACTCTACAGAGATTATCCCTTACCGAAGCTGCTATTGTGAAATCCATTATGAACAGTAAGTTTTTTTTTCACGAAAGCGAAAGGAGAAAGTGGAATTGCCAAGAACAAAGTTCCAAGATGAAGAACCATAAGCATGTCAACTATGGAGGTCATGTCTTAGTGAAGCTCCTATTATGAAATATGCTTATGAAGCTAATTAAATGAAAGAAGGATTGGCAAAAAAACGAAGGCCACTGCCTGACATATGAGACTGTCAAGATGGAAACACGTGCATCGGGCTTTATAAGTTAGCCCTATAGCAGACCACATGACATGTTGGCTCAAATAATAGTTACCAGATAAATGGAATTCAATTATGTCATTATGGAACCGAAAGCCGCCGGCTGACAAGACAAAATATCGAGATAGAGGACCATGAACTTTATAGAGGTCGCAAATTAGATTGGGGAAATGAATGTGTTCCGTAAAGCTGAGTATATGAATGGTATCCATCATAAGCAATACCATTATATCATTATGGAAGCGAAAGGATCAATTGGATTCGCCAATGAGACAGAATGGTGAGATATAAAGGCATGAACTCTGGGGAGAATACCTTTTACAAATTGCTATTTCAAACTATGTTCATGAAGCTGAGTAAATGAGTGAGATTTGTTATGAACAGTTTTTATTTACGGAAAAGGATCAACTGAAATTGCCAAGAACAGAGTTTCATGATGAAGAACCATGAGCTCTGAAGAGGCCATGCTTTACTGAAACTTGAATATAAAATATGCTCATGATGCTAATCGATTAAAAGAAATTCATCTCATACAGCACTATCATTTCTCTATGGAAGCGGAAAATTTCGCTGAAACTGATAATGAGAGAGATATCGAGATGTAGAATCGTGAACTCTATAAAGATTACACAGTTATTTTCGAGTGTTTTCTTAAGACCATGCTCAAATTTCAGCATGTCTCATAATTGCCATTTGAGCCAACTTGTCATGTGGTCTGTTGAATGGGCTTTTGTTACCACCATGTTTCTACCTTACAGTCTCGTCAGTCAGGCAGAATCCTTCGTCTTTCAGCCAATCCTCTGCTCTGCCCGACTGACGAGACGATAAGGTCGAAGACACTGTATCGAGCGAGCCCATTTAGATATACCACATGACAAGTTAGCTCAGATAGCAATTATAAGATCTGCAGAAATTATCAATTACTGGAACTGTTGGCATGAATATAGCCATAAAGCTGAGTCACCTGTATCACCTGTCGTCCCGTTGATCGTCGAGTGACTCGAGCGGGTACCAGCAACTCTTCCATTTTTCCCTATCGCGTGCAAGAGTAGCCCAGTGGGTCCTCCTTGCTCTAGGGATTCGCTGAGCATCATATCTTTCTTCCATCGCTTTCGTGAAGAAATCGGACCAACGGGTCAGTGGTCTTCCTTTAGAGCGCTTGACGTCCCGAGGAATCCAGTCGGTAACGGCTCTCGTCCATCGGTTGTCGTTGAAGCGCATCACGTGTCCGGCCCACCTTATTTTCGATATCCTGGCGTGTAGAACGGCGTCTCTGATTTTCGATCGTTGACGTAGGTCGGAACTTCGGATCCTTTCTCTCATTTGCGAAATACGGATACTCCTAGCATCGACCTTTCGACTGCGCGTTCGATAACGGCAAGTGATCTTTCATCCTGCTTACGTAGCGACCAGGTTTCTGCTGCATACGTTAGGGCAGGGATAATTGTCGAGTCGAAAAGGTGGGCACGGAGTCGGATGTTCTTTGTCCTCTTCACTACATCTTCGATGCTCTTAAACGTTCCCCAAGCCGCTCGTTTCCTCCTGCTCAACTCTGGGGCTAGGTCGTTCATCATGTTGATTTCACGACCTAGATAGATGTAACTGGAGCATTCGGAAATTGTCGTTCCGTTGAGCGTGAATGGGGCATTAGAAACCCATCCGTTCCTCATGAACATTGTTTTCGTTAGATTCAGTTGAAGACCGATCTTTCCACAGGCGTTATCGAAATCAGTCAACATTCGTTCCGCTTGGCTGATGTTTGGTGTTATGAGAACGATATCGTCAGCAAAGCGAAGATGGTTTAATTGTCGACCGTCAATTTTCACTCCCATTTCGTCCCATTCTAATGTTCGCATGACGTTTTGTAGGGTGGCAGTGAATAGTTTTGGCGATATTGTATCGCCTTGTCGAACCCCTCTTCTTACGTCAATGGTGATATTGTTGTAGAATGGAGATATTCTGGTCGTGAAATCTTTATAAAGCTCACGAAGGATCATTATGTACCGAGTAGGGACGCCCTGGTTATCCAGAGCCTCTATAACCGCTTCTGTTTCCACTGAATCAAAGGCTTTTTCAGATCGATAAAAGTGAGACAGAGTGGTTGTTTGTACTCTCGCGAAACTTCAATGAGTCTTGTGATCGTGTGGATGTGGTCCATGGTACTAAATCCTTTTCTGAACCCTGCTTGTTCGCATGGCTGTCCTTCGTCCAGTGTTCTGTCAATCCTGTTCAGGATGACTCGAGTAAAGAGTTTATAGACAACGGACAGCAAGCAGATTGGGCGATAATTGCCTATGTCGTGAAGGTCTCCCTTTTTGAACAACAATACGGTCTTGCTGGTTTTCCATTGAATAGGGACCTTGCATTCTGACAGGTAGCGAGTGAAGAGCCGAGCCAGGGTGTTGATGAGAACTGGCGGCAGGTTCTTCAGGTGTTCTGGTCTAATCCTGTCTGGACCGGGTGTTGTTCTGTTTTTCACCGACGATATAGCATGTCGGATTTCGGAAGGAAGGACCGGTGGAACGACATATTCGTCCTCTTTCAATTTATATGACGGTAAGAGAACATGGCTAGCGAAGAGATCCGAGTAGTACTGGTGGATGATTTTCTCCATAGCCCTTCTGGAAGCTGTAAGTGTCCCGTCAGGGTATCGGAGTGCAATCATCTTGGTCTTATAGTTGGCGAAGCCTCGCTGGGCTTTGCGAATGCTCTTCCCAGCTTCTGCAGCTTCTGCCATAACTGCTGCTCTTCTCTCTTAAGGTCTTCTTTTATCGCTTCTCTGCATCGTTTCGCAAGTTCGGACGTAAGGTTTCGGTTGCCTGCAGCTCGTGCGATTCCACGTTGACGTATCAGCTCGAGTGTCTGCGGAGACAAGCGTCTCTTCGTGACCTTAGGACTCTCGGCTTTTTTAGCGCTAACGTGAAGATATTCAACGAGTCGATCGTATTCTTCGTCGATGTTGTCGACAACGGTATCTTCCCAAGAGCCGACTAATGATTTGAATACATCCCAGTTTATGGTAGTTCTGGGACTTCGTTGTTTGAATTTAGCGGCTTTCTCTCCTCTCCTCGAAAATCGGAACGTTGCGCGAAGGAGGCGATGGTCTGATCCCGTGTAGAACTTGGAAACAACAGCGGACGTCGCTGTAAAAGTAGTGAGTAGCTGAAACTGAAAAAGCTGAAAAGCTGAGTATGTAAACAAATCTATCATCAGCAGTACAATTATTTCTTTCCGGAATTCAAAGGACACATTGGAACTGCTAATGAGACAAATTAGGTATAAACGATAAACTATAAGGCTCAAGGTGTTATCATTCCCTGAAAGATGAACCATGCATTCGTCTTTAATTCGTAACTTCGCTTGAGGTGGTTGAATGCATATTTGGTATCCTCCTAGGCAAGTCTGAGACCAGTCCGATACCAATTTACCGACCCCGGGGGGGGGATGGATGGCTTGGTGAACATTGAGGAGACATGGAAAAGGCCAGATATACGTTCAGTCCACTGTAACGATGCCTGATGAAATCGAATGTTTGAAGATAATCAGAGATAGATCCTGCCAGAGCTCCAGCTTTTCTTTATGTTTACGGGCATTTGTATGCATGGTTATACGTGCGTGCTCATGCGCCCCGTTCAAATGTTATGGCAATTTGAAGCTTAACCTTGGCTAAGGGGGATGGACGCGTGGAAGAGTGGTTATGATGCACGGCGTGGTAGTAGTCTCCACCATCCAACACTCTCGGGCAGTCATCAACAACCTCCCTATGGAACGCTCTAGCCTGGCTTTCCTCTGGGATTGCAAAGAAACGTGTTCGACGGTATTCTACGTCGTTCAAGACGAAAATGTGATAGAATGTTAGGTACTGGGATTCGCACAGTGAAAAAAAAATTGTGAAGAACGACCAAATTACAATACAAAGATAAAAAATAGAAAAAAAAATACTTACTGAATCATCATTTTCTCCACCAAAATGGAAGAGGGTGAAGTAAGCGTTAATTCATTCAATGTTTCACAGCTCAAAATTGTGTGTGGAGTAAACACTTCAAAATGTGCCCGAAAAAGTATAAGAGTAATAATTTGAAAGTCGGAATCTCTTTAAAGACCTCGGCATGAGTAACGAAACTGCAAAATTTCTCAGGAACTGTCTCTTTCTTGAATCAGAACATGAAAGAGGCTGGTAGTCCATGTTTTCTGAAATTTGATGACTAACATTTTGGCGACCCCGCCTTCACCAGAGCCTAAATGTACTATATCACACCACATGTAATTATTTGATTAATATTCGTATGCACTTTCAATCTCATGCAAAACAATTCAACAGCTCGGACATTGATCCAAGGCCTCGACTGTTCTGAAAACGTCGCAATAAACATTCAGTGTAATTTCTACGAAAGTTTAAGTTTCGGAGGTCTCGCCCTCCTCGTCAATGGCCCACGCCCTCATTAAGCCCTGCACTGTAGCTAGGGAAGAGGCGAGAGGTGACGGCACAGTGTACAATGGCATTGTGCCATCACCACTTCTCAGTCGATGGATCTCCCCTGGTAGAACAAAATTGATCAATGGCATCGACTGCTTTTAAAAACCTCCCAATAAATATTCAATATAAATTTTTAAGAATGTTCAAAGCCTTACCCGAGGTTGGTACGCCAGGGCTATACACGCGTGTTTCGGAGGTCTCGCCCCCTCGTCAGTCGCCCATGCCCCACATTAGTGGGATATATTGTCTAGTGGGATATCTGTAATTCTTACGGAGTTTTTCAGACCACTGTTTAAGCACCCTTTGATAGCGGCGCTTACTTCATTAGTTATGAAAGGTAGTTTCAAGGAAATTTTCCCCTTTGAGTTTGGAACGCACTGTTACCGTTAAATGTGTTCTGGGGTTTATCTCTCCTTATTAACCTGAGTCCATTAGTTGCTCTTTCATAGCCATTTGATATCGCTAGGTTTCGCGCCTAGTCTCGTTAATCCTCTCTCTCCTTCCTCCCAGATAAGCACTTGTAGCCGTTCGGTACATGTTTTGAACAAGTGATCTCTTCGTGTATAAAAGTCCATCCTCTAGGTAATATAAAGAACAATACCGGAAATCAAATAGAAAACAGGTCAAGGTAAGGACAGGTGGTGTACAACAATCAGTTATCCCTTTAGTCGGGCAGTTACAGTTATTGTGGGGACTGGAACACCCACACAGGATTGGCAAAAGACGAGAAAGGGTAATTGCCCGACTGACGAGATATCGAAACACGTGTGTCGGGCTCTATAAGTCACCCCTCATTGATAGACCACTGACATGGTGGCTCAAAAAACGATTGTCAGGCATATTGAAATTCGAGCTGTGGTCTCAAGAAAACACTCAAAACGAAAGAATCAGTTATCCGTCAGCTCAAAAATGATACTTCTATAGTTCAGACCCACGAACTGTGCAGACCCAAGCAAATCAAAATGTGCCAGTTTAGCTATTTTGTTCCCTGGAGCCCCGAGGTTAGTCTAGCTGAGGCTTCCTCAGGTCGTCATCACATTAGAGCAGTCGCCGGTGCTCGTGGATCCTAGGGAGATTACCACTTTGCGACTATTAGCTACCAAAACGGCGGTCTTCCTGGTACGGTTTACTCTTATCTGGGCTTTCCGAGTGGTAACGTCGGATTACTCACTTTGGGCGGCCCTGCTGAAGGGTTGAACCCCTCGCTGTACTTCGCACCTCCATACCCTGGAACACCTCCCAGCCACGATGAGGCTGTAAACCATTCGGAAGAACAAGTGGTGCACTCAGAAAATCCGGCTACGGATCATCGTAATCCAACAATAGATATGGTCCCCTTCGATCGACTAAATCGACTAGATTACGGGACTAGATGAGGGATAAAAAAGGATAAAGGATAAATCACACGGCGTTGATCAATCACTGAGAAATACGTCGTGCATTGGACTCCATACGCAGCATCGTCAGAAGTAAATAGGTAATGACTCATACTTTTTTCTTTGGCATATTTGGCCATCATAATGTGGCAGTGGCCTAGCGCTCTATCTAATCAGCTCTTCTATCCACCCAATCGAGTCCGATACCAATCTACCGAGCCCAGAGGGGTATAGGGGAGGGCATCATAAGCCCGAGGGAAGAAGGGATCGATCCATCGACCACCGATCGATCGGTCATGTTCGCCACAAAGTATCCCTAACCACTGCGACACACACACACACGCTAAACAGGTGGTCAATATCGCGCTCCAATTCTAATACGCGCACCACTTACATTATCCTCACGAATTTTGATGTTCGACTCCCCCCCCCCCTCCATTTCATCCTATTTCGTCCTATTTTCCGGGTTTTTTTCTTCATTTAAGTCCCGAATGTTTTCGAAAGCGTCCTTGGAAGCTCACGGATCCGAAAGTGTTTCGTATTGATGTCATTTTATTTATATAAATAAAAAAATATTTATTAAAACCTGTAAATTAAAAAATTCGTGTTAGAGTATATCAATCAATTATTGGCTAACTTATATTTATATAGAAGTAAATCTATTATACCCAATGATGTGGAGTGCTGTGCAAGAACATTTGCGTCAGCCGGAATTCGAACCCAGATCTCACTCTTTCGGCAGCGTACGCTATTCGACGCGTCAGTGGTGCAACGGTTAACATACGCTCCCGCAAAGAGTGAGATCTGGATCGAATCCCGGCTGGCGCAAATGTTTTTGCACAGCACTTCACATCATTGGGTATAGTGTAACATCATACCACCGCAAGTGGCGGTCAAATAAAAAAGAATGCTGACCGATTATCCAACTATGCTATTGTTTACTCACTTAATCATGTATTATAGGATATTTAGCTTAGTTTACAGTGTGAATTTTGTGATCTTTGTTTCTTTAAATCTCTCTGAAATACGGGATATTTTATGATCTTTGCTTCTCTGATACTACTCATGATTCGTTGTCTTTTGTGATCTTTGTCATTATTGCTCCTATACTTTTCCTTTTCTCTTCTCTTTCGTCTTTTCTCTCTTTCTTTTCTATACTATTTCTCATGTTATATTTTACTCGATTTGATTTAAGCTATGTCCGGAAGTAAGAACGCATGTGGCGCAGTGGTTAGAGGTGCCCTGCGTCGCACACGAGGTCACTGGTTTTGGATCTCGCACTCATGGCTCACCAAGCCATACATCCCTCCGGGGTCGGTAAATTGGTACAAGACAGGTCTCAGACTTGTCTGGGAGGATAAGCAGCACTGACTCGGTTCAGCGGCAGGCCACCGCGAGTCATTGTAAAGGCCAAATATGCATTCAATTACCTCTAACGAAGTTAAAAATTGAAGTCGAATGCATGGCGCATCCCTAAGGGATTGATCAACGCCGAAAGCTTAATCCTTTATTTTATGTCCGGAAGTACATGCACTTTTTATTGAAAGCGACGTCTTTTTCTCACTATTTTTCAACGAATTATATTTGAAAATGGTTTTCTGTCGTGCGACGATTCAAAGTGTTTCCGTGGTTTTATATTTTTGCTTGGAAATCAAATTCGATATTCAAAGTGTTTTTCTACTTTCAGATTTTGCTCAAACGTAGCAGCACTTCTCTTCAGTAGCTCCGAATTTTTCCGAAGTAACTATGAGTAGAAAAGGGCCACTGGAAAAGTCAAAGGAGACCGATAGACCTTTGCGAATCGCTATAGTTGAAAAGGATCGTTGTAAACCGAAAAACTGCGGTTTACTTTGCAAAAGGTCCTGTCCCGTCGTGAAAATGGGTGAGCTCGTGAACAATCATATTTTCTTTCACTTATTTGTATAGGGTTTTCGAATCATTTCCGTCATCTGGCTAGGATTTCTTGATGGAACCTTTTTTCCTGGACGAAGGCTTTGCATCAAACTCTCAATCACCTGAATCACCTGTCGTCCCGTTGCTCGTCGAGTGACTCGAGCGGGCGCCAGCAACTTTTCCATTTTTCCCTATTGCGTGCAAGAGTAGTCCAGTGGGTCCTCCTCGCTCTAGGGATTCGCTGAGCATCATATCTTTCTTCCATCGCTTTCGTGAAGAAATCGGACCAACGGGTCGGTGGTCTTCCTCTAGAGCGCTTGACGTCCCGAAGAATCCAGTCGGTAACGGCTCTCGTCCATCGGTTGTCGTTGAAGCGCATCACGTGTCCGGCCCACCTTATTTTCGATATCCTGGCGTGTGGAACGGTATACTCTCCGTGAACATCCGAAAGCCTAAATTTCGGAGAATTCAAAAGTCTATTTTTCGTTCTAAAATGCCTCCTTACAGCTCTTCAGCATTAAGAATAAAATCGTGTTTCGCACGTGTCGCGCGTTATCGCGAGGATTTTTGCCTTTCTTTTTTCTTGAAACTTTCTTCTCCTTTCGCGAAGGTTTTTAGGATTTTTGCATCTTATTTGGAGAACAAACGTAGCCCTGTCGTTCCAATGCTTTGGCTTTTCACTCCATTAAAAATTGCCAAGTAAATGCGCTGATAAGCTCAAACGTTAACCCATGCCTAAGCAACCTAAGCCTAGGCGCAAAATGCATATGAACGTGTAGAGGAAACCTTCAAGCATTAGGGTTGTAGGTTTCGTCTCGATTAATTGTCATGTGTCGTCTGTCGATCGATGCCATAGACCCATACGGCGCATGTGAAAGTCAAAAACAAAGACAACAAAGACATCATTGTACTTATAGAAATTCCAAGATTTCCTGTGTTCTTACTGCTTTTTCGCAGTGTTATGATGCTACAGAAATTCCTAAGAGAATCGAGAGATAAAGAATTTTCCCAGGAGTCATCAACCTACTGTTAAAAGCGAGTGAATTAAAAGAAATCTGTTTGATCATAGATCCTCTCATTATTATTTGAGCCAACTTGTCATGTGGTGTGGTAAGGGCTCTTGTACAGCCCGATACACGTGTTTCGTCCTTACAGACTCGTCAGTCGGGCAGAACCCGTCGTCTTTCGATATTTTTATAGTCAGTTCACTCGGGAGCCCTACTCTATCTACAGAGAGTTATCGAAGACGAACGTTTTACACTCTATGTCAAGTGTAATTTTCACCTAACACAGAGTGTTGCGCACTCGATTGCTCTTTGGCTGGTATTTTTATCATATTATACCTTTATTTCGAGTGCTGCCCGGCTAACGAGTCTGTAGGGACGAAACACGTGTATCGGGCTGTACAAGAGCCCTTACCAGACCACATGACAAGTTGGCTCAAATAATAATGAAAGGATCTATTGAAATTTGAGCGTGATCTAAACAAAGCACTCGAAATAAAGGTATAATTTGTTTGATCTTACTGTGTCCAGTATCTAACATCGTGACTGGGTTCAATGTCGATATCGACTACCAGGCCAAACCCTTAACAGTTGGTTGCTGACAGGTTGATGTGTTGTAACGTAGAAGAAGTGGTGGGAAAACAGACGTCGGTAGTTCGATTGCTTGAAACGCGTCCTCGAAAATGGTGAAATGCAAGTTCGAGACTCGCCTGATGTCATAGTTTTGCACATCATTCAGTATTATTGGATGTAAGGGTGACATCTGGTCTGTATTTGAGCAACATGAAGCCAAAAAAGAATGCTTAAAGCCTAAACGAGATTTGTACGCCAGGGCCATACACCGGTGTTTCGGAGGTTTCGGCCTCCTCGTCAGTGACCCCCGCCCCACATTGAGCCCTGCATTGGAGCGAGGAGGGAGGCGTGTGTGGATGCCTTATTCAATGCAGAGCTTAATGTGGGGCGGGGTCGCTGACGAGGAGGCCGAAACCTCCGAAACACCGGTGTATGGCCCTGGCGTACAAACCTCGTTTAGGCTTTAAGCATTTTTTTAAATTATTTTGAATGTTTATTGCGAGATTCTAAAAGCAGTCGATGTTATAGAGCAACATGAAGCATTTTTTTTTTTCAGGGAAGCAATGCATAGTTGTTGAGGCATCGTCAACGATTGCTGAAATCTCCGAAGTTTTGTGTATTGGATGTGGTATATGTGTGAAGAAGTGTCCCTATGATGCTATCAAGATCATAAATCTACCGTCAAACCTTGCCAACGAAACAACACATCGCTACTCGATGAACTCCTTCAAGCTACATCGCTTGCCAACTCCGCGTACAGGAGAAGTAAGTGCAAGTTTCTCGTTCATGAAGATCGTCGTATATCAATTCCATCTGCAGGTTCTTGGGCTAGTCGGAACGAATGGTATCGGAAAATCTACCGCTTTGAAAATTCTCGCTGGAAAGTTGAAGCCCAATCTCGGAAAATACGATGTAAGTGATATTTTTTGGTATCATCGTGGTGTTTTTCTTACAATAGCAGTGTATTTGTTTCCAATGGTAAATAATCATGTAGAAAAAATTCTAGGCCCCTCCTGACTGGACAAGCCTTATCGAATATTTTCGTGGATCTGAACTGCAGAATTATTTTAAGAAGATTGTTGAAGACAATCTAATAGCTGCTGTGAAGCCTCAATATGTCGATCAGATTCCTAGGTGTGTTGTTTAGATACTTGAATAATCTGTGAACTAAGGTTGCTTCTTGCGTGTTATCCGGAGGCAGATAAAGAAAGGATCCCTTTCGCCGGACATGGACTTTCTCTAACAGAGCCAGAGACCCTTCGAAAGCTCAAATCTCTGGCTACTGCGCTATATATTCCTTCTTGAGAAAACCCTTTTATAATGCTGTAATGGTCAAAATGAAATGAAATTTTACAATGGCCATGCGCTTTTACCGTTACTTTTCTGGAGGCACGAAAAATAAATGAACGCGTAGAAGAAGTCTCGGAGTGTCAGAGTCATACGGTTTGAGTGGAGCTTCTTCCAAAGGAGGGAAAAAGTCCCGAATTGAGTAACGAAGATTGCAGTCCACAACTGAGTTGTGCCAATGCGACTGACACATCGCCGATTGAAATCCACGGCCACCATTCACTAGCCGTCAAGCAAATTCTCCGCAACGTGAAACTCAATCCTGTTTTCTTTGTTACTTTTTAGTAAAACGGTCCTTTCAGAAAATAAGCACAGCGTTGGAATTGTCGAGACTTAATCGTTCTGTCCTGTGAGAAATATGCTTGTCAAGCAAAAATGTTTCCTTTCTGCTACAGAGTCATAAAAAGGCTTTTACAAGAAAGTCCCCTTAGCGCAGTAGGCAGAGAGTTAAGTTTTCGGATGATTACTAACACTTTTATCAAAGGTTATTGTTCAACAAAGGAGGTCGCTTTCTCATTTGTCTCCGGATAGCATGCATGAACCTCAAGATGCCTCAATATAACGAATAATGATTTTCCACTTAGGGTGGCAAAGGGATCGGTGGAATCACTATTGTCGCGAAAGTCTGATAGAGGCAACCGAGAGCAGGTGCAACGCGATATGGGTATATTTTGCCCTTGTGTTATTTTTTACACCTCTGATTTTCAGATTTATTTCCCTTCGCTTCTTTTTGTTCATTGTTTTTCTTTTGGTATGATCTTTCGAACATTTTCGTATCAATCTAAAAGTTTTGAGTGATATGCAAAACACTCGACCCCGTGTGGGATTTGAACTTGCGCTCCATCCGTATCGGGGGTGCGTGCTCTTACCACATTATCGGAATAGTGATAGCAGAGCGACGACGTCGGTGGTGTAGTGAGAGCCCGCACCTCCGGTTCGAGTGGAACAAGGGTTCAACTTTCGGTTGGGGTTGAGTGTTCTCTATACCAATCGATACTCTCAGATGTATATTTTGCCATATAAAAGCTCCCTAAAAGCGGTCAGACTAAGAAGTTCGAGTAGATCACGCTACCAAATATCTTTTAGAACTCGATGGATTGCTGCAAAGACAAATTGATCAACTTTCTGGCGGTGAACTGCAACGATTCGCAATTGCTTTGTGCTGTGTTCAAAAGGCCGAGGTCTACATGTTCGATGAACCTTCCTCTTATCTGGATGTAAAACAACGTTTACGCGCCGCTGCTCTAATTAGAGATATGATTTCTGCCACAACGTAAGTATTGTTTACTATATATAAGTAAAAAGGAGGTTTTTAAGTGGATATTTCTTTGCTACTTCAATCTATTCAAAAGTCAGATCCTTCCCCTGCGTAAAAGGTTTCTGAAAGATGCGCCATGCATTTGACGTCGTCAAGTGTTAGCGGGGCAGCTATATCCATTTTTGACCTTTGCAGCGTTTCACAATTGACCATCAGATCGAGACTGATCAGAGGCCAATTTTGGACTGGCGATGGTGGCTCATCCCAGGGTAAGGGTGGCCAAGCTAACAATCACTCTAAACCATCAAGAACTCTTGATTAAACTACTTTTTGAGTAGTGATATGACCTTATAACTCGTATCTAAGAATTTTGAGTGATATGCGAAGCTTTGGAAAGAGGTTGGGGAGATAAACCCGCATCTCACCTATTCCACAATAGGACCTTCGATAGTGCAGTGATCAGCACGCGCCACCGGAAAAAGTGATAAGCATTCAACCCCGCGTTGTCCAGAGTTTTGCATATCACCAGACTTTATCGGATATATAAACATCCCAAATGTCACGTATGACTCAAAGCTTAGTGGAAGGTCGAGGTATATACACGGGGTCAATCAAACCCTGAGTTTCTATCACGATATCACGAAAAGCAATCTCAAGTCAGTGTATACCCAAATGACCTCTGCGGTTCTTACCCTCGGGATCGTGGCATACCTCTTCTAGATCTCTAATCCCCTATCGTGGGAACGCTGGATTGTCTGCTCCACCTCCTTTGCATCCCTAACCCCCAGGGTGGGAACACATCGAAAGTGTTATTGTTTTGTTCATATATTTACTGTTGTTGTTTACCTACTTATAGCAGCATAATGAACTTGAATATAGTAGAACTAAGAAATAGCAATAATTATACTGCTGAAATAATGCAATAATGCACTCAACGTGTTCTCACGCTGAGGTTAGAGATTCAGACGTGGTAGATCTGCGGTCCCGAAAGGGTTAACGGATTCGGGCACACGGTGCGCTTCTCCTTTGAATCGATCAACCCTAGAAGCTTTCCGCTTTTTTTTCTTTAGTTTATTTATGCATAGTTCTGATGTTTATCTCTAGGAGTGTGTTTGGAGCTTGGAGAATTTGACAAGTTTCCTCCTAACAGAGAATTTTGGCATAGAAAATGGTTTAGATACGTGATAGTAGTCGAGCACGATCTCGCAGTACTAGATTACTTATCCGATTTTATCTGCTGTCTATACGGTGTTCCTGGTGTATATGGAGTCGTGACCCTACCATCAGGTGTTCGAGAAGGCATCAATATGTTCCTTGATGGATTTATCCGTACTGAAAATATGCGATTTCGGTTAGTTATCGTTTTCTTGTTCTTTTTCTTCGTCATTTTTCCTATGCTTAACTTTTTATATTGTTTAGCGATGACAAGCTGTGCTTCAAAGTTTCTGAACAAATTGATGAGGTTGTGAAGCGGACGGGTAATTTCAAGGTGATCACTTTCAAGGATTCGTGCTTTTATTGCATTTATCAATGTCTACAGTTTTAGTACCCAGCTATGTCCAAGACCCTTGGATCTTTCAAACTCATGTGGAGGCGGGTGATTTCTCGGATTCAGAAATCATTGTGATGTTGGGTGAGAATGGAACGGGTAAGACTACAATGATCAGGTGAATGGAACAACTAAGGATTTGTTTCCTTTATTTCGCGATCTATTTTCGTTTTGATTTGCTCGCATCCTGTTCGTAGGATGCTTACTTCGATATTTGCAATTGTGGATTATTAAGAATGTTGGCTGGTTCTCTAAAGCCAGACGAAGATGTGGAAATGCCTTCAATGACTGTGTCGTACAAGCCTCAGAAAATCAGTCCAAAATATGAAAATATTGTATGTTTTTTTTTGAAATTCGCTTTCCTTTAACCACGGTATCACCAGTTAATAATAGTTTCCGCTATAATTCAGCTAATACCATCAGGGTGGTACGGAAATTTGATTCGGCATAAGTTTCGATGTCTTACTCTTCCTCGGAGCCAATGATTTCCACAGTCGTTTCGTCTTTGGTGGGCACCACTCGAATGAAGAATCTCAGCGGGCTTTGTTCTAACGTATAGGACAGTTGCTGAGGATACTGATTGCCCGTTAACCCTTTCGAGGCCCACGTCCTATGCATATCTGACCCCCAGATTGCCAATGTTAGACACAGCACTGTGGGAGCTACAGATGCAGAGGAGGTGAAACAAACCGTCCAGAGTCACCAGTTAGAGGTGGAGAGGCCGTTCGGTCCACAGGGCTATGATTTGTCTGGTGAAAGACGAAGTAAAATCAAAAGACAATTGGTATAATCGACTACCATTAAGTATATGATAAGGGCATCGACCAGTGAGGCTCTTCATTTGAGTGGTGTCTTACCGGAGAAAATTTGACTCGAACGATAACGTGGACGAAGATCGCAACGAGGACGAATGACTGTAGACAGTCTAATTGAATCGACGTTGGCTCTGAAGAAAACGAAAATGTCGAAATGCTGGCCGCATAAAGTTTTCGTATCAAAATCATGGTATTTGGATTTTGAAAGAAACTAATATCGTATGTGTACGTGTTCATCTATGATTACTTACTTGTTCTTTGACATTTCCTACTTTTAGGTACGTCACATGCTCCATGATAAGATTCCGAATATGTACACACATCCACAGTTCAAGTCGGATGTTATGAATCCTCTCATGATGGATCAGCTTATGGACAGGGAGGTAGGTAGCGTGTCCTAATTAAAATAAAGAAGAAAACTCTTGAGAAGCAATAGAAGGAGCTGGAACGCCTGTACAAATTCAGGAACGTTAAATACCCTAAAATCTAATTAATAAGAGCGGTCTGCGCTGGAAAATAAGCGCGTGTTTGCTCTTTTTTCCACGATTTTCATATGTTTTCCTTACCTTCGAATTCCAGGTTTTTTCCGCTACAGTTGAGTATTTTTTTTTCTAGAAAAATAGGATGCTCAAAGCCTTAGCGAGGTTGGTACGCCAGGGCCATACACCGGTGTTTCGGAGGTTTCGGCCTCCTCGTCAGTGACCCCCGCTCCACATTAAGCTTTGCATCATAGCAAGAAGGGAGGAGTATGTGATGATGGCACAGTATACGATGACACTGGTCCATCACCACTTCTCAGTCGATGGATCTCGGCTGGTAGAACAAAATTGATCCATAACATCGACCGTTTTTCGAACCTAAAGGTCTAAAACAGTCGATGTTATGGATCCATTTTTTTTTATAGCTGTTATTGGGAGTTGAGAAAATTCACGTGTTTGTCCATCTCCTTTTGCAAAAATCTAACTGCTCCTATCCATAGAATTATGAAGTAATTGTATTACTTCTTTATATGAATGGTGGCTGCGAAAAAATGCACCGAATTGGTTTGAGTGTTCTTTTTCTATATGTATCACAATCGCCTTTACGTGCACATTTCTGGCTAGTGAACTATTAATAATCTGAATGTACTCTTCAGGTAGGACCTTTTTAGCATCCACCATTCTTCAGGTACAAACGCTTTCTGGTGGAGAGTTGCAACGTGTCGCTTTGGTACTATGCTTAGGGAAAACCGCAAGTGTTTACTTAATCGATGAGCCATCGGCATACCTCGATTCGGAGCAACGTCTCCATGCCGCTAAAGTCATCAAACGGTTTGTTCATCTCAGTGGTCTCTAAAATGGAGGAGTCAGATCTCCATTTATGCGTCGCTATGTATAACATTCAATGAATGTCAAATATTCGACTTTCTAAACAAAATGATGACAGTTAAGGAAATACAAGTGTAAGAATGCTGGCCGACATGCAAAAATGCGCCCCTAGGCAGGAGTTTTGAAACCACGTTTCACCTAAATCAGGGCGTGTGTTACCACTACACCACCAATACCACCGCTCTGTTACCCTTCGTCTTCGATATAAACCATCCAACCTATCAGCAACCAGCCTGTAACAGCGGCTTTGGTCCTGTAAGCACATCTTGGCATTGAACTCAGTTGAGCTGATAGCTGTTGTGTGTGCGTAATCCTCAAGATTTATCTGTTTTCACTGCTCTTCAGCAGTGTTATGATGTTACCAGGCACACCTGTTAAAGGTTGGTTGCTAACAGCTCCGATAGTTTATGTCGAAGGAGTGATAGCAAAGCGGTGGACTCGGTGGTTTAATCGTAGCAAGCGCCTCTGGTAGGAGTGAAACGCGATTTCAATTCCTGCGTGAGGTCGAATGTTTTGTATGCCGCTTAGAATTCCTAGATGTATATTCCGAATATCATAATACTTCCAGAAATTGTAGAAACAGAAATCTCTGAAATTTTTCTGAAGTTCAGCGAGAAAATTAACCTTGTGAGGACGGCAGTTGTTCGATTTTGCAGCGCGTAACCTTTTTTTTTTTTTACTAGATTTGAGTTTTTCTTCTCCGTCCTAGGTAGAACTCAAGGTCTCTGATGTTACGCTGATAATTATGGTTTTATTTGAGCGCTCAAATGCGCCCGTGCATTCATAACTCCTACGCGCAAAGAAAACTTGAAGGTTAAACGTGATCTTTTTTACGTTTACAACGCCTTATAAAAGCCTTGTTAGGAATGGAACATAGTTCTGAAATTATCAGAATTAATGCTACCAACTTATTACTCATTTTTGATGGAAGCGGTCCAAACATCCTTGCCGAACAAAAAATGCGCGCCGAGTGTGAAATTTAATGTTATTTCCACTGCTACTTCGTACTGAAAACGCTTTTCCAAAAGCAAATGCGACTCTAAAATTGCCAAGATCCGAGCTTTCGAGTAATCACCAATACTATTGAGCAAAAAAAACCTGTAAATGATCGCGTAGCTGAAGAGGCACACGCCGTCCCGAATGGGTTAATAGGTAGTTCAAGTAGAACTTAAAACTCATATGTGAAACACATGTTTTTGGTGTATATGTATATATATACATATATATATGTATATATATATATATATATGTATACCTATAATGTATGCACGTAGATGTTCATGCGCCTACATGTGTAATTACGCATGTACATATATGTATATATATATATATATATATATATAATTTTGAATTCATTATTTAGTATTCTATGACTAGTTTCGTAGTGAAAAATAGTATTGATGGGTTGTCACGTAACTTTTTTTTTATTTACAACACTTTTCTCGTATTGTCGTTCCAAAATATGGAACATGTTTAGATTTATTATGCATGCTAAGAAGACAGCGTTTGTTGTGGAACACGACTTTATTATGGCCACGTACCTTGCGGATCGCGTAGTTGTTTTCGATGGTGAACCATCAGTTAAAACGACGGCGAGAACGTTTGTTTTTTTTTCTCTTTTTTTTATTTGCCCTAGTTCTGATTTGGCTTTCAATGTTCGATTATTTTACTCTATCTATGGGCCGTGTTATGCATGATCTTTGTCCAACTCTCAGCAGACTGGTGTATACCACTACTTCGTAGTGCGAGCAAGTCATATGTGCTAAATTTTTGTTCTGTTCGATCAGCTGCATAATTTCACGTCGAAAATATTAGCTCTGGACATTGAGAGATCAAGCATGTTTAGTTGATTATACGGCCATCTTTATAGTTGTCATTTGAAGAGAGGTAAAGTTTGAGTTAATCTCTTACCCAGTTGCCTTAAAATTTTTCAAAGTGCTGCATCTCAGCTACGAAAATATAAGAGATGTAACATCTTTTCACCAAATTCTATTGTTTTCAGTATAAGTTGTTCCACATCTTCTTTTTCTAAACTGCTAGGTCTCATTGATGAGTAATGTCCGTAATCGCGAGAATTTTTTTTCTCGGACAAAACGTTTTTATAGATGCAGTCCTACTACCTGTCTATACAATTTTAATTCTTAATACCTTCAACAAGCATTTTCGAGTTCATTCGACGTAACTGGAACTACAATCTTCACTTCATCGTAGACGAATGGCACACATCAATTATTCATTTAAACTAGTTTGAAATTAGGAGTCTAATTCAAATGGCTCGTCTGCATTTATATTGCGTACTTCAGTATATTTTCTATTCGCTTCTTAGCCGCGTACCTAACTGTCGTCCTTGGTGGGCCACCGCGAGACCCTTCCGTCTTCTATTAGCCATTTTTGTCTGAAACTGTAGAGGGCTGTCGTTATTCTTGAATACGTCCTTCCTTTTTCGTCCATCTGTTATCTGTTCTTCTCATTATTTGACGGGCTCAGCTACTAATGCAGACCGTGGAGATGTCTACATACGTTTCGTCTTCGAACTCATTCGGTTTCAATGGCGTTCTGTGTAAACCAAGACTTGATCTGAGGCGTCAGTTAGTAACAAAAGCCCAGCCTGGCTATCCTCGAAGTTACAAGGAGACGTACTAAACCAGTATTCTACGACGTTTATGAAAAATTAAGTCCTCAAGCAAGAGAGGAGGAGACGGTTTGAAACGGGTCAAGCAAAGCGAGTAATATGCATTGAGTCACCTCTACGATACCCGATAAAGTCGAGTACATGGCGCATCCGTGAAAGATTGATGATCGTCGAAAGTTTTATCGTTTTATTCTAAACTGATAGACTTATACCCGGTTGTTTCTTCTTCGAGCCAAATTTGAGTTGACAGTCGTTTTTGACAATAGAAATGACTTATACACGTCAAACGCCATCACAACGTGTAGTCGTGTTAAACATTCAGTGCTGCATCACGATCGAGTAAAATCAGCATTGACTCCTGTTTCGATTTGAAAATGACAAGTGCTCTATGGTCTGAGAAATAATCACATCAGAAAATGTATACCAAGTTCCCAAAATTAATTATCTTAGGCTTGATCAAACGATATATAATCTGATAATATATCTTGAGCTTGTCATGAGGTTTGAAGTCTGCTATGGTATCTACACAGTGCTAGACACGTGTTCCGACATTACAAGCTCATCAGTAACATGATACCTTTTGGTTCAGTCAATTTGCAAGGGAATAGACCCATTACAAATAAAGGAATTTACGCCGAATTAACCAATCACTGCATATCAGGTGATAAAATCCCCCTACAATGCAGTGACCAACAGTTGATCTTTCATGGTTAGTGAAATAAGTTATACCTTTGCATTCGACGTACTTTTGAGCGAGGTCTATAAAAACACTTGAATGTAAAGGTATAATTCATCTCCTAACCATGAGCGATCGATTGTTCGTCACTGCATTATAGGGGGATTTTGTCACATGATATGCCATGATTTGTTAATTAAGCGTCGATTCCTTCATATGTAGGGGTTCATTCTCCTGCAAGGCATTGGCTGAACCAAAAGGCACCGTTTTACTGATGAGGCTGTAATGCCGAAACACGTGTCTAGCAGTGTGTATGTATCAAAACAGCTACCTCATGATAGGCTCAGGATATGTTATCAGACTATATGTTGTGTTAGGATTTTTTCTTTTGCAAATGTATTCAATCCCATGATGGATAAATAGGGAAGCATAGTTTGTATACTGTTAAAATTTATTCTTGAGCGGGCTGGATGGAGGTAGATAAATTTTTCTCTTAGGATCGAGCAAAAAGTTTTGGGAAATTTCTGAGTTTCGTTTTTGTTATGTGCAAATTAGCAGTAGAAACAGCAGTACTATTTCCAAAATATAGACCACCATTATCCATAACTTTCTGCCATCCTCACATTGTTTAATAGGCATTTCGGAGCTGGAAATTCATGAACTATATAAATAAATACTAAGCTCTCAATAAAAGCGACACAAAGATGTCAAGAAATGAAACTTTCAAAATTTTCCAGAACTTTTTGCTCAAGCTAATATTTTGAGAACTTTTCACTCAACCTCATGTTTTAACCATCAAAATTCTAGCCGTAGTAATAAAATTGCAAATGTGTTGTAACTCTAAATATCGTTTTGCAAGATTCCGGGTCTGTTCGAACAGTCATTCCAGCTTCTTTGAATTGCGAAACTCTTGAGATGCTTTTTTATCATTGTCAAATGATTATAATCATCGGCCAATCAGAAGTGTTGCTTGGGTCGAAAGAGACCATAACTGGATAGAACTCATGTGGATTCTGGCGAGGCTTTTTGTGAGCAATGTCCATTCAATGTAACTTGTTGACAAAGGGCCGCTGCGAAACACCATGCTCTTCAGCCAAATCACGAGTGTTCGATGAAGGCTCATCATCCAAAGCGGCATACAAGTCATTTTCATCATTTTCATCCAAAGCAGATGGCCCGCTAAAACGAGGCATGTCTTAGAGATCAAAATTGTCTTCTTTGGACAGCTTGGATCAGCTGTCCCACAGTCAATTTTGTCGCCGTGCCAGCACCTTCATCCTCATTATTCTCATCGACGGCTTTAGAAATCGTTAAACCTTCTCTTCAAAACTGCGGATTAACACTTGCAATTCACATCGTTCAATAGGCATTTTGGAGCTGAAATTTATGAACTAGATAAATATATACTAAACTATCAATAAAAGCGACACAAAGATGTCAAGAAATGAAACTCCTAAAAATTCTCAAACTTTTTGCTCAACCTAATGTTTTAACAATCAAAATTCTAGCCGTAATACTAAAGGATCGCAAATGTGTTGTAACTCTAAATATTTCACACAATTTGAGTCTGTCGTCCTGTCGAAGCGACAAAATCATCAAAGGCGTTCTCACATTGACTAAGGAGTGTTTTGTTCTTCAAGAAGCTACTCCAAGTGCTTAGACGAGTGTTCTTGGGTGTTCAGAATTTGAGGCGGGTTTCAAAATACTTCGCAGTACTGTTTCTGCCTGTCGTCGAAATTCGATAAGATAGAGCTCTTCAAATTTGTTAGCAGTCCAAGCGTTGCTAGCAGTTGTTTCAGATCTCATTACCAAATTTTTTGACCATTGTCGGCGATTTAGCCATATAGTCGTTTCGAAGTTTTGATATACATGTGCACACGTCAAGTAATATAAAGGTCCAACAATTCTTTCATTCAATTCGTTCTTTCACATCTTTTATTCACTAAGATCTTAGTATTTGCTTGCTCTTTCGTCTGCTGTTTGTGGTTTTTTTGCCTTTTTATGCCATTGAAAACTGGTCGAGGCAATTCTTCCGGGAACCGTGAGATACCCGTACCAAAACAGTCAGATGTGTATCGCTGCTAGTCTCCGGAAACTGAATCAGCAAATCAGAAACTGAATCATGAATCAGCAGAAACTTCTCCAAAACATATTTGGTATAGATTTTTCGCACTCGTAAAGTTGACGATCGTAATGAGGGCTCATTCCTGAGCTACACCACTACCTCAGCATTGTTCTCATCCTTCAAATTAATGCTTTTAACTCCAGAAAAACGGCGGTTTTGCTTTTTCCACCACCTTATTTGGTATTCACAAGATTTGAACTTGAATTGGTAATGAGTGCGTTTCTTGTGCGCCAAGTTGTCTCAGATATGGCATCAAGATTCCGAATGACCGTAATAATTTGATATCGGAGGACATTCCACGCTCTTAGGAAAAGGCACACAATAATATCATGTTGCATACCGCGAAAATGTCAGAAAAAAATATCAACTTGTCAAGTATTGCATCTTCTAGAGGTAACATCAAATACCACGATATATAAGAAATTTCTTACAAATCTGTTGAGAATGAAAGTACAGGTCATAAGTTTGAAAATATTGCATAGATCACTTTCAAACAAAAATGCTCATATTGAGTAATAAAATCCACTCTGGTATATTTTGTTGCTCATATTCCTCTTAGTGCAGAACATTGCTTCGTTATGTATATACTCTATAGTTCGTCGACTACTTATCTTCTAAAGACGTTACCGTTGTTTTCGGAGATTAGAAGCATTGCTCCCGTGATAGCGGCTACGAGTTTTCCATGTTTGAGCAATCCCCGAGATAGTCTACCCTAACGATACTGCTTTCTTCGAGTGTTTCTTGAGACACGCTCAAATTTTAACATTTTTTGAAAAACTGTGTTCGTAGTTGTTTAATCGCAATCGAAAGTACTCAGGTGAATCAATTCAATCGGGAACATCTGCCAAATCAAAATAATGATTAAGTCAGCATGGCTTACTTTTGGTTAACTCTCCCATTTTGAGGCTCAGACAAACCGGTTAACTCAAGCAAATCAAATTAAACGGTAAATTCGATAATAGTTCGTGAAAAATCAATATAGTTGCTCATTCTATTGTATTCAGATAACTCACGTAGACCAATATTTGATCCTTTCTTTGTTATTTAGGCCGCAAAATCTACAAGAAGGGATGAATCGCTTCCTAAAAACTCTTGAAATTACATTCCGTCGCGACACGGAATCCTATAGACCAAGAATTAACAAAAGAGATTCCATCAAGGACATCGAGCAGAAGAAGAGTGGACAGTTCTTCTTTATTGACGAACCATAGGTACTTTTTTTGTTCCCATCGGTTACTAAACATTACATTAGGCTTCAGTACAGAGAATTTTGGAATGCACACAGTCTTATGTTAAACTTTTGTTGTAGTACTTAACCTCGTAGATTCGTTTATTGAAGAGGTTAGTACTTTTAATCCTCCTAACTTTGTTTTGTTTCCATCGAAACTAGTTCTCCAAATGTTTCATATTCGTTTTCTTTAAGTGATCCTCCAATACATGGAAGTTCTTGTCGACGAGGTTAAAAGGCACAAAGAAGAGTCGCATTGAATGATTGGTTTACGGTATTGAGTCCAGTGATTTGACAGTTAGTGAAAATCATCACATTTTTTTTGCTTTATTGTGGATTAGGTGTTACTTTGGTTTTTTCTTGTTGATTGTCGATCAAATTAGACTTTATATTACAATTGTCGATGTATCTACTTTTCTCTCTTCGTCCTCTTCGTCTCTCTCTCTCTCTCTCTCTCTCTCTCTCTCTCATCTCTGCCTACTTGTGTTGATAGGAGCATGCTTCAAAAACAGTGATGTGAAACCTCAAGGTTGTATGCTATTGGTCTTTGGAGTTTTTTTTCCTTTTCGTATTTCACGTTCTATTTTTTCATTGAATACCCTCCCCACCTCCGCAAGCATGTGCGTAACATATTCTAACTTACTTTCCTGTGAACATCAAATTTTATAGGAAATAAGAATTGATATTAAACCTAGATGGTTGACTCTTTTCATCCCAGTGGATCAGATCGGTTGCCTATCAGATCTAGTTAGAGGTAGGCAATTTTGAACTACGCAAAAAAACCCTCATTTTCTCCTCGTCTGCTCTTCCTTGTCACGTTTTCGCTGCTACTGATGATTTCCCGACTATCCTATCTTTTAGAGTCTTTGAAGTAATGCAAATTCCACTGGCCTTTTTGACTTAATATTTTTAAAAAAATTTCTCCACTGATGTTTGATGGTGTGGTTCGTTGGCTGAGTTAGCAACAAGTGTACTGTAGATCCTGGGAAGAGTCGCTTTAGCATTGGTCGCATTCTTTCTAAGATAAAATCTTGTAATATCACGTCTTATTCCTAAGATTTGATTGCTAGAATACGCGCAATGAACTAAATTGTTGGTGAAACAGTAGCAGACAAGGAGCTTTTCGTCAGTATGTCGAAAATTTCACGCCTACCTTCATAGATTAGAACGTTTTTGACTTGTCCTTCGGAGTGGTGACTTGTTCTTTGCCCTGTTGTTCAGTCATTTCAAAACTATCTTTGATTCACTCGTTGTCCGTAGCTGTTTACTTCTTGAATTTGTTGATTCATTGTTAAGACGATTTATCCAAATTTATGTAAACTGTTCGTTAAATAAAGAGTTTCTTTTTGTGTATTCGTTTGATTTCTGAAATTAAGTGATTTAGTGTCAATCTGTGACTGCAGTATGGAATATTTCCGTGTTCGTGCACAATTTGTTGTGAAAACCGTTGACAGCGGTCTACATAGTAATCTATTGATAAGCGTATATTTTGGTACCTTTTTTCGGCATATTTATCAAAGCCGGAACAGTGAGAATTGCGAATGTCTAGTAGTCGTGAGATGTTCCGCTCTAGTGAATCTGACTTAATGTGTCTACGAAGATCTACGATCGTAAGAAAAAAATGTCTGTGGATACTTGGCACGAGTCACAGCAACAGTGAAAAAGACAAAGGCGCCAATTTTTTTAGACACATTAAGGAATTCGCGGAAATAAGTCCTGTAATCTCGTCAATGTAGCATAGTAATTATTCACACTTGTTCATGGTCAGTAGATTCTACTCAATTGATGCGTCTTGATCAATTCTTTTTTTTTGACAATTCGTCCTTGAGTTTTTCTTTATTCTGAAATTGTGTTGATCGTCTTTGAAAGTTACAATGAGAAGTATCTGGTGTGTATGCATTTAAGAGCAATCTGTGAAGAACTGTGACGAAAAACAATTCTTGAATACAATCTGCTATTATATTTCAAGCTTTTCATGAGGTCTGTTATGGCACTTATATAGTGCTGGATGTACGTTTTGGCCTATCAGCGTCATCAGTAACACGGTGCCTTTTGGTTAAGTGAGTTCCTTGTAAGGGATATACCCTGCATATAAAGGAATCGCCGCCGAATCCTTAGGCTGAGGAGAAAGTTCCTAACACGCGCACTGAAAATTCAGATTTCATGCATGAACTCTGTTGAAAACAATAATTATTCTTCCGAATAAAGACCATCGTTCTCCACGATCTTTGCTAACGATCTGCGAGCTTTCGGATCTGCTCGTAACCGCCATTGCTTGAGCTTTGAATCGACAAAACTCCTGACATGCCTCTCCAACTTGATCAAAGATCTCAAGTCGGCGTCCACGTAGAAAATGTTCCTCTTAGTGGAAAGACCATGATCGGACGGTGCAGCATTTGGATTGTAAGCTGGATGCGCCAAAACCTCGACTCTCTCCTATTCATCAAACTTTTCCTTAGCCTGTTTTTATGCTTCGAGGTTCGCCATTGTTGTGCCGATACATCGCGCGCTTTCGGCAATTCTATGTCAGGTATTTTTCCTTCATCGCATTGTAGACTCGGTCCAGCTGCTCGTTGCCGCGGGAGTAGTCCATAGAAGTATTCTTGAGATATTCCCATCAATCTACATCGAGCCGATACTGTGTGAAACAAACATAAAATTTAGATTTTTCGCGAGTGTTAAGGAACTTTTTCCAGTCTAGATTTCACAGTTGGCGCAAGATGAAAAAATCACTCGATGTGCAGTGTTTTTTACAGTCGATTGCTCGTGGCTGATAAAATAATAATACCTTTGTATTCGACTGTTTTTTGAGACCTCGTTCAAAACAGGACATAATCTGATAACAAATTTGAGCCTTTTTGAACTAAACTAGGAATTGACTGAACCGAAAGGCACCATGCTACTGATGAAGTTGAAAGACTGAAACGTACGTCTAGCACCTCATAAGTGCCATAATAGATCGCATGGAAGACTTAAAATATGTTATCAGATTACATATTATTCTAAGCAAAGTCTCAAAAAACAATCGAATGTAAAGATTAACGTGTCTTTCTTTTTTTTTTCCTTTTTTTTCGCAAATTTTCGATTTAGTTCAGGTTGGATTACATACGTTCAGCGTATCAGCTGGTAATTAAGCGAGTGCTTAACAGTAGCGAATAGCGATCTTCAAATGATTTGGTTATCGCTAGAGAACGCTGTAGAGTCGTGTCCACAGTCCAGTTCCCTACGAAATGTCTGCGTTGTTGTTTTTATTAGGTCATGGTCGTTCACATGGTGTTCGTCATTACTTTATGTAATTTGAGATGAAAATCGTCGGTTCGCAGCTGAGAACATCTGCACTTCTTCATAGCACTTCTGACAAAAAAAAAGTGCTGAAAGTAGTTCACCACTGTGTGAGTCTCATTCATTTCTAAGTAGGAACATTTCTCGTCCTTCACATTAGAGTCTTAATGACTGGAAAAGTCATTATTCCTGCATTTCTTATACAAATAGCCCATAGCAACATGTCCAGTAGCTTTGCTCATGTCTTTCTAAAGTTTCCAAAGAAGTTTGCTAATTATTTCATTGAGAAATGTTTTCTATTTGATCGTATTTCAACGAGGAGTGCCGAACAGAAACTTTTTCTTACTCCAGCTCTCCCAGATTCAGACAAGGATGTACGAAAATTGCAAGTGCCCTGAAATGTTGTACTTATGAAAAAAAAATTTATCCAGGAATTTCAGTTATTTTCTGAACTTTTTTGGTTTGAAGTCATTTCCTATTGATGAGTTTTTTTTGAGTGGTTTCGAAGTGAAGGTGCACACAGATCATTTGGCTTACCACTATTTTGGTAGATAACATTGTTCTTTTGTCTGTTTGATTACAGTTTTGCTTCGTACTGAGATATCGTTCGTTGTTTTCTATCCTCGTAGTTTTTTGCACTTTTAACTTTGGGTCTCGCACTACTTCAGTCTCGTTGTTTACCAATGAAAGAACTTATCTAATTAATCCTGCCTAATATTTGAACTCTTTGGGGCGGAATGTAACCACTAGACACACGGCTTTGTGGAAATCTTTCTCGCTCAGGCTATTTTTCAGCTTTCAGTAATCGTTTGAAAGACTCAAATCTTGGCGCTTCCATTGAAGTGTTTGACTTATAGAAAGCTTTTTTTACTGCGTTTATTTAGCCCAAATCACGAAAATTCTGATGTTTGAATTAATATCTGTGAAGGCATATATGATAGCGGTGTTAGAGCAGAAACATACCATGTTTGCACTCGAAGTAGTCAGCTCGTTGTTTGAATTTCATGGTTTATCTGGCAATGTTGAGCAAAAAAAATTTTGTATCTATAGAACGATAGAACAAAGTCTCTTCTATAATTCAGCACAAACGACCTGAAGACTCCGCGAACTGGAGGAAATTTTTGAATCAATGAAGAAAATCGCGCCCCTCTCGAACGACGAGACCTTCCGAAGCGGTCATTGAAACTGCAGCGCGCATCGTCATTCGAGGGTAGCGCGATTTTCTCAAATTAATTAAGGAGTTTTCCTCCTTTCTGAAAGATTTCTAGGTTTTCTGTACCAGAACTTTAGGACAGAGTTTGTTCTATCGATCTATAGTGCACAAGCTTGTTTCACACTGCCAAATAAACCTGCCATGTTGTTCAAGCTGCGGGTAATTAATCGGAGTGCAACGTAATCTTTTTTTTCCTAACAGCGCTCCATCCGAGCTTTCCAAAAACCAGTGTTAGCATTACAATTGTCGAGTTTTGTGCTGTTACTGACCACCAATGATTCAGCGAAAAACCACCCTCAGACCCCAAGCTAGCAAGCAAAGCAAACTGAGTGTAGAACATATTATTATTTCCACTGCTACAACTCAGGAAAAGAAGCTTCTAAGGATTAAGCGTTTTCCAAAAATTACCGAGATTTAAGCTCTGAATAAATACTGAAAGTTCAGCGAAAAGTTGTTTCCAGCGGGAAAGGTTTTTGGAATTTCATTTCTGAGTGGATGCATTCCATTCCGAATGGGCGAAATAATCCGTTAAGAGTGTGCCATGCATTCGACTTCATAGACGTGAATAAACTCATATTTGGACCATATAATGACTTTCAATGACCTACCGATGTATCAAATCAGAGTTTCAATCTCCCAGATAAGTGTAGTACCAGTTGGCCGACTTAGGAATGACGGAGGATATGGTGAACTCTGGGCACAGGATCGAGCCATTCGTTTTGCAGATCACTTTTTAGCTACTAGCGCTATCGAAGTGTCACCCTTTCCCAAGAAAAATAGATATCAAAGATTTAAAACCAAAATAACGAATAACTGGTTGTACGACACAGTTAGCTTATCTTCTTGTGATAGCGGCCGTGTGAGTGTAGTCTCCTTTCGCGGATTGTAGGTCCTTGGCAAGGAGAGGGCGGCGGACGTGTCTGCAATCTGCGTGTCCACAGTGATAAGGCCTCTCGTAGACTTCTCTGGGTCATGAGTGCAAAGGCGCGGTGTCGTGTCTTCTGTCAATGGGTGGAGTTTGCCGTAATCGAAATCAGCTAAAGCGCGTTCAACGGACACAGCAGAATACTGCATGCGAGCATTTCCGAAATCTCAGCTCGTTCGAGATTCATACAGATACCTGGAGCTTGCATAGTACCCACTTCCGTATAGGGATTAATGGGGCGGGTCGCAAGCCGTATGCAGTCAGACCATATATCCTTATCGCCTCCGTCAATGCTGTGACTGACTTGTGCTGGTTCAAAGTTATCTCGCGACTTCTATAGAGATGCGGATTCATCAGCAATAGAGTCGTGGCGGATTTGTAGCAAGAGCGGGTCGCTCGTTAAGCGTTCAGGCAAGTGCTTTTATTAAGGGGCAGTAAGCGCATCACAATACGCAGGAGGTGGATACTGTTAGATGGGTACTTGACTCGCGGCATCGGCTTAGGAATAGACATAGGCCGGAGGGTATTGAAAATGAGAGAGGTGAGAAGAGGAAGGAGGGAACATTGAGTCGGTTGACACGTGGGAAAGATAGTCAAAGGAGAGGCCTGATTAAAATGCGCTAGATGCTGCGTAGAAGCGAGCGAGGATAGTAATGGTAGAGGGAGGGGCGAAAGGTGGGGGGGAGGAGAGGAAGCCCAGGTGATCTGTGGAAAGGCTCGCATGGGGGGGGAGCTCCGAGTAGACTGAGCGGCGATATAGTAGGTGGGAGAGGCAGGAATATCGGGACGAGATGCTATCGGAGTGAGTGTGGATGCAGTGTGCGAAGTGGAGAAATGCGAGTGTGGAGAGGTGGTGTGGATGAGGGTTGAAACATGAGGATAGGCGAGACGGCTCTGGAGGTGGTGCGTCACGAAGGTGGGGGAGGGAGAGCCACCTCGACGCAGTGGGGGAGGGGGAGGGAGGGGATGCCGGTAGGGGGGTGTGCCAACCCCGACGCGATGCCACACTAGCCGTGACGCGCGACCGGTCAGGCCAGGATTGAGAGTGCGTGCATTATCTAGGCGAGCGGATTTCTAAAGATCTCCTTCAGCTGAGTTACAGCTGTTCGCTTGTATGCAGTGAGACTGGGAACTACTGAAAGATGTTGTGGCGAAGCGACCTGTTCCATTAGAGTGTAAATATTCTACTTTCCACAACTATCCGCGTTTTGTATTGGAAATTAACCATCTGTACACTTTTGTCTTTCCTCGATTGTTCTTTTCCATGAAAATTAAGAAAATGCTCTTTGCCATTAAGGCCTGATAGATATTTTTATTGTAAAGGTCATCGTCAAATCATCAACCATCACGAAAGTTCAGGGTCTACACAATTTACTTGGGTACGCTGAAACTCACAAAATGCTCTCATGTACCTTATCTGTCTATTCGATATCGTTAAGTTTTTCCTTAGTAACCCTATCTGCTAACCTGGTCGTATCGAGAAGATCCTCCTTGTCGCATCAGCTTGAACGCCTGGGCACACGTTTTTGGTGACTTTTATATTAACATTTTGTCTGGACATTTGTAAAATGCTGAATAAGAGAATAGTTTCCCATATCGATGTTGTATGTAGCACTAACCTCATTAAAATGTAACTAAGTATCGTATAAGTCCCATATCTGATTTCTTGATTTTTGCTCATTCTACTTCTTTTTGAGAAGAATGATGAGATATTCTGTTTGAATTGGAATAATACTCCAAAGTAGTCGTAAATCAATAATAATATTAACTTTTTACCTTACAATAGACAGTTCTCCGCTGTCAGGAATAATGTTAAGTGGGCGTCCGCTTTTGTTATGAACAGTGTAATGTCGTGGTCTTAATATTCACATCGTTCCATTATCTGATGATTAATGAAATCTTTTCATGCCGACATGGGTACACGATGATTACTGCACGTCGCTTTACTTCTTTCAAATTTTTGATTTCAAAAAGTTGTTGAGAATTCAGTAGCCTCTCTCTGATCGTCATATTTAATACTTGCATCGATGATTAGGGAAACAATGTCATATTATCCAGAAATCATTTTTATTTGACCACTACTTGCGGTGTTATGATGTTTAGATATACCCAATAATGTAGAGTGCTGTGCAAAAACGTTTGTGTCAGCCGAGATTCGAACCCATATCTCACTCTTTCCAGAGCGTATGCTAACCGTCACACCACCGGAAAGAGAGATCTGGGTTCGAATCCCGGCTGACGCAAACGTTCTTGAACAGCACTCTACATTATTGGGCATATCTAAACATCATAACACCGCAAGCAGCGGTCAAATAAAAATGACTTCTGATTGATTATTAATACCCAATATCTGTCAACATAAGTGGGTTCAGTGTCGATCTTGACGGCCCCGCCAGGCCGTAGACAGTTGGCTGTTGGCAGATAACGCGTTGTAGCGTAGAAAGAGTGCTGTGCAAAGGGAGCGTCGGTGGTGTAACGGTTAGCATACGCTCCCGGAAAGAGCGAGATCTGGGTTCGAATTCCGGCTGACGCAAACGTTTTTGCACAGCACTCTGCATTATTGGGTATCTCATAAGATTCTCTTAAGCATAAGCCGAAATGTGGATTGCTTTTGGTTAACCTTTTTCGATTAATCTCATCTCAGTTTGAAACATCTACTCACTTTTAACCATACATTTTTTAAATCGTTGCTGGGTCTCGGCCGTGTAGGAGTAGAGGATAAGGTCCATTGGACGGAAAAATTACCAAAAATACACATGTATACACATACATATATATATATATATATAGTATATGTTTACATACATATACATATACATACATATGCATATGCATATGCACATTTATATATACACAAACATATATGTATATGCAAGCATGTGTATGTAATGTTCTTGTTAACGAATAAATACATATGTACATAACACATTCATTTATAATGTGTCATTCCACAACAACAAAACGACATCTAATTGGCTTAGATTGCCGCACGAATGGATTAAGAGTTGTTGTAACGTATAAAGTGTTCAATTATCGCACAAACTTGTTTTGTATCGTTTTTCCCTTTGGAGATTTTTCCTTCCTTGTAATGCGTAATGATGTGGAAGTTGCGATCCTTATAGTTCAATTACCCAAGTTATCATATTGAGTTCCAGAAGGTATCAGTCCATGTTTTCCTATTAACTTTCGTGTATCAAGGCTAGAACATTTACCATTGATCAATTTTTCGGAAATACTTCATGTACTTGAGTTAATGAGGCATTATGTTTTCTTATGTTTGCTTTATATAACACCCGTCATCACATTTATTGTGCCACTTATGCCTTAGATTCGTTTCCACGCATTCATCCTAACAAAAGTCTTCGAACGTTGGCCTGTTGTTTTCTCGATTGCTTGCCTAACGATTTCGTCTTCTTTGTAAATATTGTAAAACTCTGGTCGAGTCGATACCTGTTGCAATCTTTGGAGATAGCGGAGCTAAGGTGTTCCCACTTGAAATGAGGAGGAGAAAGAGGATCTCTCAAGAGGAAATCGAATCGGCACCTTTATCTCCTGATGGACTGCATCACACACCACTCTGCCATCGCCTCTCTAACTCAAGTGTCAAAGAGATAACTATATGAGATGGTTTGTGGAGTCCAATCAACAATTCACAGTATCCATGGACAAGTCCGGCACACATCTGAAGACGCTGAAGGTTTAGTTAGCTCGATTGTGGAAGCGAACCAACTGTCATGAGTTGTTGCGTAGCACCATTGGGTTGAATGTGCTCTACTCATTATAATTTTATCCTTTCGATTTCTATTTTTCGTTCGGGCTTTTACTTATGGAACATTCCAAAGTACAAATAACAAATTCTCGTGATTCAGGAAAGTTAATGCATGCAGTCATGCGCTAATGTTTTGCCGGCAGAAAAGTGTTCCGTTTTCTTATCTTTTCCATTCCCATCCTTCAGTGATTTTAAGCTTATCCTAATAGATTTCGAAATTTCTAAGTTTAGGGGTATGATTTTTTTTTCACTGCGTATCGCTGTTCTACGTGCTATTTTTTCTGTAATTGCACATGGTAATTTTTTTAATGTAAGATTTCTCATGTGTAAATCCACTTATTCGAGGTAGCATCGTCAAAGCCACATTTCATCTGTCGAGAAAATAAAAACTAAATGAAAGATAGATTCTATTCACATGCATAGGCGTGATTGTAATTTTGTTCTTATGAGGATTTTCCAAGTAAATCCGATTCGGCGTATATTAGACGACGCATATTCTCTGAATCCATCTGCTCATCCCGATAAGAAGATGATCGCCTTTGGTTCGTTTAAAAATTCACTAGCGGCCAATTAACTCGAGATTCTCTACTTCATTAACGTGATAGTTCTTTTGGGTGCGTTGATTGCAATATTGCATTTTATGTCATCTCTATGAAGTCTCATAGGTTGAGCATAACATCTTGCTTACTAGACTGGCCATCTTCCATTCACAGCCTATTGTTCACTATTAACTTTTGACGTGAAGCTGTATTTTCTTATGCTAATTGTCTTTTGTGTCATGCATGTGATCTGTTGTGGGGCACTTATAAAGCCCAATACACCTGTTTCGGCCTCGGCAGCCTCGTCAGTTGGGTAGTACCCTTCGTCTTAGCCAATCCTCTTCGGGGGAACCCAACCCCTCACATAGACTGGGCGACGCCGTACTGTTTGCACGTGCCGTAAAGTGAATGATCTCACTAAATTGATGAGGCTGCCAAGGCCGAAACACGGTACTGGGCTCTATAAGTCCCCATAACAGACCACATGTATGACCCAAAAGATAATTATCACGTTTATCGAAATTTGAGCGTGGTCTTAAGAAAACACTCGAAACGAACGGTATGTATTTTCTTAGCTATACATGTGAACTAAAGTTTTAGCTAATGAATTGAATAAAATGAGCACAGTAGACAGTTTTTAAGAAGCTTGTTAGGTCTTCGTGATAGCGACCACCTTTGTATGGTATATCTCGCTAACTGCGTTAACTCTTCTATTTTTATTTTCTTTTCTTTTCTCTTGTAGCACGGTTTGTTGTGTTCTGCGGATTATCGTGGATCTTGATTCGATCATGGCTTAGGAACTTTCTGTTCATTCAAATTGCTGTTTAATCCGGTCGAGCTGATTGTTTCAGTAGTTTTAGGATGCCAACTTGCTGACATTGACGGATAAGAGGCTTTCTAAGCTTATGACGAGGCGAGCTAAAGGCGGTGCTTGTACTGTACATCTCTGATCTTTGCGAATCCTGTTTACCCTACTTGTTTATTGCATCATATTGCTTAGTCGTTTCGCATTCACTGCTTTAGGGTGGGAATTGTTTTTTGATGCCAATTAATTAGTCTTACTGTTTTCCGTAGAGTAATTCTGCAGTTTTGTGGGTAACTCAGGAAATCATTAGATCTAAAAACACTTATTGCTGTCAGCTCTACTGGAGTCTTCTAGAAAATTAATAGTTAGATATTCAAGATATCAACAAGTTCTACGAAGAGAATAATCCTTGCTGAAATGTACCGATTTCTTCCCAAGCCGCCCACTCAGCCATCTGAGTAACTTGTCTGTAAAATTGAATTTGACAGTGGCCATTTTTATAAAAGAATTTGTTTATTTCTACTTCTGAGTGTCCTTCTCCTTCTGTAAACTTTCCTACTTCTTGTTGTCAGCCTGTAAGAACTGTTTATCCTGAGAGCATTTTTTTCTTCGAGCAAATGTTTCTGTTGACGGTTGAAGATATACTTTTTGTGCTCCACACAAGCCTTTTTCTCGTTGAGATTTTCCATCATATGAACTCTGAGGGCATTATTGGTGCTTTAACCTGTCAGATTATTGTATTCATAGGAAATTTTCTCATGAAAGAGAATTTGGGCCTGCAAAAGTGATCGCGACTTTTTTTTCTTGATGTATTCGTGCACACTAACATAGTGTACTAACATGATATCAATCATCGCTGAATAATGAAACTTCAACGAAATATAATTTCTATCACATATTGGCTTACCGAGCGCATGTGGCGCAGTGGTTAGAGGTGCTCTGCGTCGCACACGAGGTCAATGGTTCGATCTCGCGCTCATGGCTCACCAAGCCATCCATCCCTCCGGGGTCGGTAAATTGGTACCAGACAGGTCTCAGACTTGTCTGGGAGGATAAGCAGCACTGACTCGGTTCAGCGGGAGGCCACCGCGAGTCATTGTAAAGGCCAGATATGCATTCAACCACCTCAAACGAAGTTAAAAATTGAAGTCGAATGCATGGCGCATCCCTCAGGGATTGATCAACGCCGAGAGCTTTATCCTTTATCCTTTTATTGGCTTACCATCTTCACTTTCAACCTGTATATTCTGAAGGTGAAAGTGTCTTCAGGATTTAAACGGATCTGTCAAGGAGGGAATAAATTTGTGATTACTGGTTTGCACAATCAGTTTATGAACTGAACTGAAATGCTATGACATAATTAGATTATACAGGACGTTTAGCGAAGTAATTTTCGTGGTTAGCTGATGATCCTAACCGGTCATCATTTGAGGTTATTGAAGTCCAAGTTCCTTGTTCTGACATTTAAACGAGCTAATAAGAGTGTGTTGGGAGGTTGCACAGTGGCCAGTCGTCAGCCAATGATGCGCGTTTTAGGAAGGAGTTCGATCATGTCCTTCAACGCTCTCCAGCAAGTTCACATGAGGACACTTTAGCTTGGCTGTTTCCAAAATTGCTATGAGAAGGTTAACGGCCAGCATCCTATAATATTCATGAGGAAGGCGAAGTGCTTCAACAGCAACCGAAACAACGGACAAATGTTCGCCGACCTTTGTGAAGGATGAATGCGGAGGACCGAATCGTATGCAAAAACTATTGGTTATCGAATAGTATATGTTTGATGACAGATTATATAAAAAGAAGAGAAGCGTAATTGATCCCGTTTGTTTTTGATTCAAGATATTTTTTTGTAAGTTTTCAGTTATCCTAATTTATTCCAAAAATCCTAAGAAAATGAATTTTCGATGTAGTTTTATTAATCCTCTCCTAAGGTTATTTGAGTTACCTTGCCGTTTTCTTTGATCTTTATTTCACATAATTCGGACCAAGTTTCTTTTTCTTCTTGAAAGTTTATTTTCAATCCACATATTTGTAGTCGTTTATCCTATTACTTTGGATAATTTTTTTTTGGAACTTCAACACCTTTTCGTGTTTTTCAACTGCAAACTCCAATTCTTTTTGGCTACTTTCGTTAAGGGTTTGTAGAAATTCCTGAAGCTATGATGTGATTTTCACTCATATAATGACTTAAAGAAGCCAGTGAGAAAGTTTGTGCATCTTTCATTTTAGAGAATTTTCGCTGTTGTCTCTCAATGGAATGACGATTGCGTTATCTTGAGAAGTAATTTCTGTAATCAAGTAAAAAAGAATCATTGTGCTGATCTCAGATTCTAGAGCTATATTTCTCATGTTACAAAATAGGTGTTTTTCACTTCCTTTTTATTCCCTTTTCGTCTTTCTCGATTATCTAGCTTACTCACTTGAAAGAACAGATTTCCCGTGTGCTATTATCGACTCAACTCTTGGCTCTTCAATATACTATTCAATTTCTGAACGTAGCAATCGTTCCCATTTTTTCAAAATCTCGTTGCTTCACATATTTTTTATGTTTTGTGTCGTTTTAAAACACCTAAACTATTTCTTTTCGATTGATCTGCTTCGCTATTCAATTTTCGAATTTATTGCTCTTTAACAGGGTGCAATTATAGTATAGACCACAATGCTTGCCGCTGGTATAGAATCTATTTATATCTTGTCCTTTATCTAACGTGTTTTCAATTGAAGTGGTACATTGAATATTATTTTACAATAGATCGGCTAAAATCGTAAATCCGAGTGGCAAGGTAATTCAAGATGACCTTATATGTTAATCAGACTGGTTGAGAGAACTGCCTTGGAATTATGTTGAAACGATGACCCTTCCATTTTTTTCAAGGTGTTATATTTCTTCTTTACAAGTTGTGTGACAAATAGGAAAATCCTCTCTTGACTTAGTTTGCAGTAGTGAATATTAACTGGCCACTTTAGTTAGCATTTACTAGCAATCGGTTGCTGAATAGGCGTGGAACTCATTTGCAACTAATTGATTCGCTTTATGTTTCCCTCCCATTACTATATTTTCTCTTTTGTTCAGTTGTTCCAGAGTGAAGCCTTCAAATCTCATCCACCTTTGCTTTCATCAACATCCTTTCCATATTCTTGTTCCCTTACCTTTTAATACTCCTGCGATCTACAAATCAACTCGCAGTATCTAGTTATTCGAGTGTTTGTTGACGCAACTTCACGTTTCCCATGAGTCCCAGAACCTTTCACTCAATCTCTGACTCTAAAATTATTCTTTAGGGTTAATGAGATACTTGAATGGTCCCTTTTTGTTGTCAGTGTGAGCCTCAGCTTAATTTCTGTTCGTACGCAGTATCGTCGTGCGTGTTGGTGGTCTGCGTCGACCGTGGTGCCATGCACGAAACCTATTCCATATTCCCCAAATCCTTTCCATCTGCTGATGCAGATGGCTGACGTCAACCAGGAACACTTTCGCCCATCACTTGGGTGGTCATCCAACCATCACTTGGTGGTCATCCAAGAGAGTGCCTATATTATCTTCGAATCCACTCCACTGTTCTCTACGTCTAACTTTCATCAGTTTATCTTTGTGCATCCAAGCTGGTGAAAGAATGCTGAAAACGTGATACCACAATTTCACGTTGTTTCAGGATCACAATGTTTTCCGCGTCCTTACTTTCAGTATAAGGGCCCGGTGGACGTGTGGCTCTGATGAGGCAGACGAAACCGCCAACGTACGTAAGCCACTAACGTACCAGCCTCGAACTGGCTTAAAGTATTCTCTCCGATTTCATATTCGAACTGTCGTTAAAATTCAAGTGATGTGACTCTATAATGCCTTGTAGCCCAATCGTTGAAAGCTGTTGATTTTCGTCATTACCCCTTCTAACGGTAAGAGATTGCAATTTTTAATAAGTAGCGCATGTGGCGCAGTGGTTGAGGTGCCCTGCGTCGCACACGAGGTCAATGGTTCGATCTCGCGCTCATGGCTCACCAAGCCATCCATCCCTCCGGGGTCGGTAAATTGGTACCAGACAGGTCTCAGACTTGTCTGGGAGGACAAGCAGCACTGACTCGGTTCAGCGGGAGGCCTCCGCGAGTCATTGTAAAGGGCAGATATGCATTCAATCACCTCAAACGAAGTTAAAAATTGAAGTTGAATGCATGGTGCATCCCTCAGGGATTGATCAACGCCGAGAGCTTTATCCTTTATCCTTTTATACTTCTGTAGCATCGGCTTTAGCTGACCTAGTGCTGTTCATTGATGAAATCCCCTTTCATAATTGAAGCTGCGAGCAATGATGGTGTGGTCCGTCGTGGCAGATTCCACAATATAGTGTTTGCCTTTTCGACTGCATCAGATTGATTTGTTCGGTAGATGTATAGCCGCATTCTCGTTTCACATTACATTTCAAATCCACTTCAAGAACCCTGAAGTTACTCCGTCTGAAAAGGGAAGTCATTCCATCCTGTCGGTAGCACTATGTCGCTGCTATTTTCGTTCTATTGTATAATAGCTAAGATGTGTCATTTTTACGTACTGATCTTCTCAAGTATTCGTTGAGTAAATGTGGAATAGTTTAATTTCACACATAATTCTTTCTCACTTAAGAAACTCATTATGTTTATGCGAATCATGCTGCTGATACTACGGTAGATCCTATGTTTCATTGATATTCTCCCACGCGTTTATATTTTTCCCACTCAATAAGACGACAAAAGGACGTCATAATAAAAAACGACGCGTGTCGGGCAGTGATTAGAAGTGCTCTGCAGTACACAACCATCGTCATCTGTTCGACAATCGCCTTGAGGTAGTCAAATCTAACATCCATTTAAGATTGCGAAAGTAGTACTAGACTTATCAGAGATGAAGAAAGATACACTGATTTGACGCGACCATGGGTTCTTTTCCGTTAACAGGTAAGAAATGAAGTGTTAACTTCTTTTGCTGAATAAGAACTTTCCACAAGAGTGTTTTTAGCCATTCGAAAGCTTAGATCTCGGAGCACTGCTGTATCTGCTTATTTTTCTGAAGAGGCTTTTCATAGCACTGTAGCATTGAAAATAAAACTATCTTTGACACGCGCCGCGCACTTTTAATTAGGTCTGTCATAAGTTTTGGCGCAAGAGGATTACTCACCAAATTTACTCAACAGAAGTAATTGAAATTCTCTCAACATCATATCTTATAATTGCTATCTGAGCCAACTCGTCATGTGGTCTGTCGAATGGGCTCTTGTACAGCCCGATACAAGTGTTTCGACCTTGACAGTCTCGTTAGTCGGGCAGATCCCTTCGTCTTTTAGCCAATGCTCCATGGGTGCTCCAGTCCCTACACTAAGAGTAGGCGACGACCTAACGATCTACACTGCACTGTTGTCAAGTGAAAATCACTAGAACAGCATTTTTGTAATCTCAGTTGCTCTTGACTGAAAGAACGGTATAATACATTTCAAAATACCAGCCAAGAGCAATCGAGTATATAAAGCTGCTTTTGAAAACTGCTAGTGATTTTGGAGCACCCATAGAGGGTTGGCTCAAAGACGAAGGGTTCTGCCCGACTGACGAAACTGTGGAGGTCGAAACACGTGTTCGGGGCTGTACAAGAGCCCATTTAAGAGACCACATGACAAGTTGGCTCAAATAGCAATCATGAGATGTACCTAACAACACTATCACAAGTGTACGCCATCAGCCTGAACACATTTCTGCTATCTTTCAAGCAACAAATCCATTCCGTGCTCATAAAACTCGTCATCCTAGGATTTTAAGAAAGTTTTCTTGACACAAATGTTTGGAATCTCGCAACTTTTTCGTGTTCGGGAAGTGCTCCACCAAGCAGAAAAAGTGATAGTCAGACGGCGGCAAGTTGGGACTGTGTGGCGGATGATCCAAGAACTCCCAGCCCAGTTTCTTCAACTTCCTCTTTGTTAATTAGACGGCATGCAACTTTGCGTTGTCATGAAGCAGGATGAAATTGTGGCGACGTCGACGATACACAGCCCGATTAAAACGGTTCACGTGCTCACAGTAGCGCTTGGCGTTGATCGCCTCTCCCACTGACAGCAAGTTTCAGTAAATCGGTCCGGTCCGATCCCAAAAGATAATGAGCATAGCCTTTGGCGCTAATCGACTTCGCGTGGACGTCCGGAGTGCAGCTGCTCCTCCAAGTCGAGGTTGTCGGCGCGAAACTCAGCAAAGAACCGACACGCTGTCTGCCTGGGCAATATCCTTGGGCCTTTATGCGGTTTATTTTCTCAAAGATAGTCTGTGCATCACGTAACAATTCGCGCTCGTAAAGGAGCAAATTTCGATAAAAGCTTTGTTGAGTGACCACGATGCTGCAAGTATGGACGAATTTAGTACCAAAATGAAGCTTAGAAAATTCTGCACAAAGCGATATTTATTCGTTGCCTGAGAGATGTCAGAAATGTTTTCAAGCTAATGGTGCATACTTTGAATAGTGTTGTTAAGCAGTTGTGATCACTTCTGCTCAATAAATTTGGTTTTATTGCTCTAGTGTCAAAACGTATGAGAGGGTTTAATATTATCACACTTTTATTTCTCTTATTTTCACGAAAAGCATATGAACGTGTAGAGGAAATTTTCGAGTACCAGAGTCCTACGTTTTATCTGGAGTTTATCAGAATGGAAGGAAGTCTTGAATCCAGAAACAAAAACTGCACTACACATGTTAACCGTCGCCTGCATGGTCTGTCGATCGCACGTCATCGATCTGCAGCCACCATAACCCACCGAAAAACAATGCGCGGCGTATGTGAAACTAAATCATATTTTCCCTGCTGCAGTACAATAAACCGTCTCTCCAAAAAATTAACACAGTCATTGGAATACACTGTACATCGAAACACACACTGTCGAATGGTTTTTTATAATTTGAGGAAGAGCTTTTGTCCTGTGAGAGTTGCACGTGTGTGAAACATCTTTTCTTTGCTTCTTTAATGTAAATAGCCTTTCAAAAAGGCGAACATATTTCTGAATTATCCGAGATTCAAGCTATCGTCGGACAATTACTTGCAGTCTAAGGAACGCGGTTTGTCCAGCGAAACAGCGGCGCAATAAAAATAAAGGACGCGGCGCGTGTGAAACATGATTTTGTTTTCAATGCTACAACGCTGCGAAAAGACTTGAAAAAAAGCAACTTTTGTGAGCAGAGATTCACGTTTTGAAAGATTACTGAAAGGCAATGGAAAGTTTTGTCCAGCAAAACAGATCAAAACTTTATCACTCTCCCGATAAGGGAAAAGAACTTGATCCCGAAGCACAACAATTCATCGTACAGGCCAAATATACTGATTCACTTGTATGGTACTTAGTGGCTCGATGATTCATGACGCATTTCTTAGAGTCATGAAGAATTGATTCAGATCATTCTGAGGATGACCAACGAAGTTTGCTGAGGCCAGGTTTATTTGCCCGATATTCCACGGAATTTTAAGTGATGAAAGAAACTAGTAATCTGTTAAAGTCTTTTTTCTGTTTTTTCTCAGTAAACTCAGAATTTGTTACATTATTTGTGATTCATCTGAATCAAGCAAGGCTTTTTCTGACCTTGATAAAGTTCACGAATCGGCACTTGACGTGTTTGTGATTTATAGGCTACGTGATAACTCTGACATTGACCATTGTTGAAGATTTTGTTGACAACGTGCTTTCTTGGATCAATGTATCAATGTTCACCATCTATCCCATTGTAAAGCATCGCAGGGCGAAACAGTCGTTGACGTCTAATCTAGTTCATGTAGTTTTTTGAATGAGAAAGTTCTTAGAGAACATACATCGTTGGTGACCCGTAAACGTCGTGAGAGCACCGTAACTTTAAGTTGCTGCTAGTAGACGGGTCAGATTCTCGTTCCGTTCATGGAACATCCTTTATGGGGAATGACGAGCAATGAATCAATGTGTTCGCATCATTTTAACAAATATATGTAGCTTGTCGATTTTGTCTCGTTTCCTGTCAGCTTAATTGAACATTTATCATCAATTGTATGGGTTTATCTCCAATATGTTGGGCCTCTTCTGGCTGACCTTAATGCATTACCCATTACCAATGTGTCGTCTATTCCCTTATCTGCCCGTCTCAGTCACACCACACCCTCTAACACTGCCGCTATCTCCTACTTACGTCATCCTCATAGGCTCGTCTGTCTTTTTTCTTCGATTTTTCCCGAGAATAATGCGGTATATTCTATTCAAAGGCTTAAGATGTAAAATTCAGATGTTCGCTTATGTAATTGTCGTATGATTTATTGGCAGAATTGCACCGAAAGCCTGTTGTCATGGCATCTGAAAAGTGAAAAAATCCTAAAATTAGCCTAAAAGCAAGAAAATCACTTGAACAAAGTACTACTTGTAGAATCATATCGGAGGAACGGGGATAATTGATGTCCGAGGAGCGTAGGGCTTGGTTGACCCTGACGTATGTTTTCTTCGACTCAACAGAATCACGTCTTGTCTCTAATGCCTTACTCATATGAAGTTTATTAGCTCATTGATTTCTCGACTGTATGTCTTTTAGAAATGTTTTTTCGTTGTATTTTGAGTAAAGTAACTAGATAGTCCTTGTTTTTTGCCTTTCAAACTTTGGTGGTGTTGTTCTTTCTGCTCCGAATTATTTTGATGGTACGGTGATCTATTATTAACAGAATGATTACTTTCTTGTAGACACAGAACCCTTTTTGTCACTTTGTGCTTTGCTGATAGTATAATCTACTTTGTACTTCCATCGAAATCCATAAAAGAATTGCGATACTTTGAAGATATTGGAACTAAATACTACAGGTAGCGAAAAGTCGTCTTACGGAGCTGAGCTTTGAAGATTGAGTCTTTCAGATATATTCTATTGCTTTTGTTTCTGTGCTTCAAATCATTCATGAAATTACCTTGAATGGGAGTCATTCGTTTTGTATAGTTTATAGAGAGTAATTACCTTATATAAAAACCTACTTAGATTGTTCATTTATACTTGACTTCTGATTCCAGAACGTCTACTTATTTTACTGAATGCTATCGCCCAGCTATAAAGATGATCGTGTTTCTGTGGGTCCCACTGAATCTTGAGGATCTGTCGTTTCAAGTCTTCGTTAACATATTGGATACTCTTGTTGAGTGGTTTACTTAGAATGCCAAGCTAGGTCGATCTTAATTTCTCCGCCAGAATTTCCGGCATTGATCGTTTTTGAGGAAAGGGAGTCTTAAGCGAAAAAGTGTTTTCTAATAGGTTTATCCCTTATCGCTTTTCTGAAACTCACACCATATGTTTTTTGATGCACAATGTTTCGAAAATCTCTGCGTAATTAAATAAATCTGATACACTTGTGACTGCAATTATTGCAATGGACATACGCGTCAAACTGTATGCGTCTGTAGTTACAGATTTTTTTTCTGAATAAACGAGTAACAGTAATCTATTTGGATGTTTGTAATGATAAAATTTTGACACGAGAAAAACTGAACTGGAACCGTTGCTCAAACGATAGTTCAACTCATGAAGCTCATGTCTAAAAAGCAATCAAAACATGTACTTTCCACAGTTCTGACTGTTGAAATTATGTTCAACATACTTCATCCTTTACTCATCATATGTGAATGAATATGTTTCTTGCGACTTTTCAGCAATGAAATTAGAATAGTATTGGTTACGGACTACTGTTTACATATACAGTGACAAGAAATGAAAACTATAAGACGTGTTTTCTACCTGATTTGATTATGATTTACTACTATTTAAGAGAGCAAACATTATGAGGATTGGTGATTTTTACTTTTACTCAATATCAGTGTTTTTTTTTTTCAGAGTTAAAATTTGGCAGGGATGTTTCAGTGACTTTTGTGAATGTTTTAAAAGTCATAAACTCTTTTATCATCCTGAAGTTTTTTTTATGATCTCTATAAAATGTATCACTGTGTCAATGTATGTGTTTTGATGGATGAGATAGTAGTAAGTTAGTGTAGCGTGAACGGGTGTACTCGCTTACGTTCGATTTCTATCTGAGCCAGTTGAGAGAGAATACCATGAGGAGCGATAGAAAAAGAATGAGAAGAGGAAAAAAGGGAGGAACTTTCTTAGTTCTTATTGATTCTTAGTTTTTCTCCCCTTAGGTTTTTCCGCTTCATATTGATAAAATTTACACAATTTTTTGATCCTCTACGCTCATGTTTACTACCATTTTTGAATAATTCTACATAGATTATTCGATGGTGAAATTTACATCCGTTCATGTCAAGCGTATGATCGACTTAGGTGTGGGTTGTTGATTTGTAATAATTCAGCAGAAAACTAAACGCGTGCGTTCGGACGTGAAAATGGCGCCTCGGATGAACACCCGTTCCGATTGTTTGCATGAGAATTTTTTCGTTCATTCTCGGGTATAGGTAATGTTTGTCATCGTTCTCTTCTTTTTAACAGCAACTTTCGTTTTTCGATTGCTAAAAGCCTATCGTGAATTGGGGCGGTGGTCTCGAGTGATGTTGTGGTAGCGCGCGCTACTTGCATGGGTGACGCGCGCGTTCTACTTCCTCCTGCGGTCGGTTTTTTTGCCTATCACTTGGCATCATTGGATATCATGACGTAAATCTTTGATTTGAGGAGCAGATTTTTATTCTTCTAACTTCCTGGTAATGTCTTTCGTACTGTGAAATTTTTGTGTAATGGTCGTTCCTTCTTTGAGCATAATGAAACTGTGTACATTTTCGGCAATGAGACATGATATTTGACGTATTTCGTAGGACTAAGATAAGTATGTCTTGACCGGGCTCCAAATGGGGAAACTAATTAGCTTCTAGGAGCTGAATTTCAGCAACATCAAAGAGCAATAAGTCCGTGTCCCTTCCTCAGAACTTATGAAATGGGCTAGTTAGATCTTTGCGACAAATTATGTCTGCAGGTGTCATGACGAAGTTCCGGAATGGCTAGAATGAAACCTATAGGTGCCATGAATTTTTCGGTGGTTTGCTTTGGTACAGAGGCTTTTTTTTTCAAATTTCTTTCGAATAATTAGGAGTTCATCTAAGGCAGGTTTTTTGGCGAGCATTGTCTATAAGAGTAATTTTCTCACAATTTTGCTTTGCTTTTAATTCCGCGAGAGGTTACTGTTGTTGAGGAGAGTGTGCCTTCTAGAGAATGAAGCCTGTAAAGTGGTGCATATACGATTTTGCATCCATAACTCGTTATCGCATTCAGTATGCAATATTTTTGACAAAGAATTCGTTTTATTTTGTAAATTACAGTCGCTGCGATGACTTTTGGATATTGTTTGTATTGACAGGATATTGAAAGTTAGAGAAAAAAAAACATCGTAATGTTCCTTGCGAGCTGATACAACTTTTTTAAAACTGACTTCATAAGGGACGGGTTTTTTTTTTTGTTACGCAGGAGAGTTGTCTGTTGTCAAGAAAATGAGAGAGTGTATAGAAGAATCTAGAGTATACAAAAGTAAAGGAAGCGCAGCAATTTTTTTTCCCACAAAGCGGAGAAGAACCTATTCATGGGACGGAAATCGCAATGAAAAAGCCAAGCCTACACAAAAAACTGGCGAACAGCCCTTTGTGACATTCATGAAGGTCACAGTAAGCAGAGCGCAAAATTAGCCTTTTCCACTCCGTAACAAAGCCGAGCTTGAGTGACGTCGCGAAAGTGTTAGTAGCGTCATCGAAATAGTGGTCTTTTTTAACGTAGTGCATGACGTCCATTCCTTGAGTAGAATATGCCGACTTACCATTCATTTTTTCGTTATTACATAACACAGTATCGGGCATTTTTTGAAGATTTCCGGATTTGTTTTGTGTATTCACCTACTGCTTGAGGAGTTTGATTCTCTTCAAAAATGTCCTTGAAAGCTGATCGAGTAATCTGTTTTTGATACTGCAAAGTGCACTAGAGTGTTCCCATGTCTTCATTCAAAGCAGTCGTGGGCTTTTGTGGATCGGACGTTTTTTCCAGACAAGTTTAGTACCAATTTCTCACCGTCGGAGAAATATAATTGCGCTTTCTACTCGCGGTCATCAAGTAATATCAGTGCTAGCTTGTTAAGACAAATCTCTCGTCTTGCTAAGACTTGTCGCTTTTCACAAATGATTATTTTAATTATAAAATTCCTTCTTTTTCTAGATATTCTTCTCGAAAAATTTCTTGTGACACCATTATCTACCCAAGAATTTATGCACGGGTTTTTCCCTACATGAAAAATATTGGATTGTGAACTAGTAGAAAAGAGTCGCTTGTGTGAGATCCTGAAATTATCTAGAATTTTCCAGTTGACACGTGATCACCCCATGTTAATATAATTGTTTGACAAAATTTCTTTACCTGTAATGTTGTATTAGTAATTTTATTTTGTCATATATCTCTTGTGTTTTATTGACGCTCACCAATCAATGACTTCACGAAGCATCCTAGCTTTGTATCAGTAGTATCGACTAGTACTAGTACACCCATGGAGCTCAACTTTTTGAACTCCCTAATGATTCACTATTAAATATTTTGAGACGTACATTTTTTCCCATCTCTAGCTTATCATGGCTCTATTATTTTCTTTCTGCGTACTAGTTTCTCTCAGAAGTATGTCCTTTGATTTTTTAAAACGAATGCAGACATAGCTCTTATGGGTTCACCAACAAGTTGTCATGCTTGTCTAAAATCTACAACTAATGCAATTATCTCTGAATAGTTCTCTGAAACTTCTTAAATGATCGCGAAAACCTTATTGGCTGAGAGAATGCGCACATTCCCACTATCATCCATAAAACAGATTTTTCTTCCTTGTTTTCACGGACATAATTACTTACCTTCATGCTTCATTGTATATCATTCACAGAAATAACCAAATATCTAAAAGTTTGGCGAGTTTTTTATCTATTTTATCCAATTCCATAGAATAATTGTTTGCACTTCTCCATGAACTCTGTGTTGCGGGTGTGTCATTCTCCATTGATTTCCGCTTAAAACAACATGACATATTCTGAAGTCGACGATGAATATATCGTGAAGTTTCTTCGTCTAGTGATGTTAAATGCTTGAATGGCAATTCCTTCCGTCATGTGAGTGGCCATAAATGCTTAAGTGCTGCCATATTTTGCCATAACAATAAGCTTCTATCTAATCCATTAGTTATTTATTCGTATATTTACCCAACTGGCTAGATGAAAGCGCTGTGCAATTCTCTGTCCTGTTATGTTCATTATGAATCCATGAATCATTCATATTCCTGAGTTCTTGAATATTTGTATTTTAATTAATTCATCCAAGCTAGTCGCTGTACTCATATATATACTATATATATATTATAATATTTATATATATATACGTGCGTATGTACATTTACATGCACATGTACATACGCGTATATACACGTATATACATGCATACGTAAGCATGTACGTATATATATATATATATATATATACATATATATATGCATATTTTCATATATGTACATATTAAGGCATGAAATAAATGGTGAATGAGATTCCTAAATGTAGATCTATCATTGTAAAAGCCCAGTGCGTTCCATATGGGTAAAAATTTGTGTCCTTGATTAATTTGCGTTTTGATCGTGTCGTCCGGTTTTTTTTCTTATGCTGAGAGAAGAAATTCAAGGACGCGATGCCTCCAATTTATATACTTCAACTTTAAAGTGTTCTTGGTCGTGTTCTTGAGAATTCGACCGGTTGCATCGATCTCGACTGAGCGAATGAATTGCACACAATTATTGTCGGTTTGAAAAATCTTAGTCTTAGGGCACTAATCTTCTATCTCTATTAACGTTGTTTATGTGATACCCAAGTCGACAAACTGAGATCGCATCAATACGACTATCTCGTGACTTAGAGAAAATTATCTTCGCAAGGCATCCACTATACTTTCCTCCTTGGGAGACAACAGAACCTCATCACGCTGCCGAACCGATGTAAAACTCGCTAAAGAGATTTTACAGTATCATGGAACTTATTTTAAGGAAGTTGTCAGGACTTGTAGTATATAGTAGTCAATAACGATTGTTAAAGAGCGCACGTGGCGCAGTGGTTAGAGGTGCCCTGCGTCGCACACGATGTCTCTGGTTCGATCTCGCGCTCATGGCTCACCAAGCTATCCATCCTCCGAGGTCGGTAAATTGGTACCAGAAAGGTCTCAGACTTGTCTGGGAGGGTAAGCAGCACTGACTCGGTTCAGCGGGAGGCCCCGCGAGTCATTGTAAAGGCCAGATGTGCATTCAATCACCTCAAACGAAGTTAAAAATTGAAGTCGAATGCACGGTGCATCCCTCAGGGATTGATCAACGCCGAGAGCTCTATCCTTTTTAGAGCTTTTAACGATTGCTAATCTATGCATTGAGAGTGTTCTGTGGCCGCCTCCAAATGAATCGATACTATCATCCGAGATCAGGTCACTCCCTACGATCCACAAAACTAGCAAATCTCTGTAGTGAAGATTTGTGGCTAACCTAATATGTTATTCTGTGACTCTCGGAAGAATAAATATCAGCATAATTTGGCGAGATTCATAAAAGACAGATTCCTGTTATTTGACGAGTACCATAGTTGGATAACTGCTGGTACGTGATGGCAAATACGAGTTGGCAGAAAAACAGACTAGTGGTTGCGTGATTCTTTTGAGGTTAGAACAGACAAATGGTAGTGTTTTATAGACATGAAATCTGAATTAAGTAGTCTCGAAGATCTAGAAGCAAATTATTTCTCATGCAAATGAACGTGTAACCCTCTGGAACTACTTAATAGATGTAGCTTTTCCTTTCGTTGCTTCAATATTTGCGAAAATTGGAATTGAAATAATGAAAATCAACAGGAATTCTGTATATTCAATATCTGAGTTTATATATAGAAATAGAATAGTTTTCGTGGATGTCATGCTGTGATGCACTCACGAGGCCTCCGTTGGCGTAGTGTCTGATACGAGTCGTTTATTTCCATCGTGGACCCTCGTAAATAGTAAACGAAAGCCAAAAAGGTCACTATCGTGGAATAAACAGTGATGCATTAGTAAATGTTTTTCCGATTCATTTAACGACTTTCTCTTCAAACGAATTGAGAACGCTTTGTGAGCTTCTCGGATTAATCTCTTCCTCAAAACACATTTTTTAAATTGAAGTTCTATCACAAAACTAAGCTTTACAGCGATTTGTGTTCTTCAGATGCTCGTGGATTCGAATCGAATTCACTAGAATACCACCAAATAGAGTAGTATCTTCCAGTCATGTTTCTTCACACAGAATCTCGTGACATAGTAATATTTTGTAAATTTATTTAATTTTCATATTGAATTTTTACATGTCCATGTCATACTCTGTTCAACGTTCCGTCGACATCAAATATCGCTTCAATTGTTCTTTATCAGATTAGATTCACGCTATGTTTTTTTGTCTTACTTAAAAACTGGGGTACGATCATTTATGCGGTTTTATCAGTATCGATTCTCTCCGAGATGTCTAAATGGGCGCAATCCGAATTCCACACATATCCTCATCAGCGTATTCGTCTTTCACAAATATTTATTGTATAATTTTCAACAGGTTAACATTCTGAAGATGAGATAACTATGAGCAGCTGTTTCGAAATCAAAATGATATTTTCTGTAAATCGGATATAATTTTGCCTTGTGATGTGCCCAAAATCTACTGTAAATATTGGCTTTTGAAATCTTATTGAGAGATTGTGAGTGAAGTTCTCCTACACATATTGATTTCACTTGGTTCTTCACCAATAAACACTAACTGGCTTCACTCTAATTTTAATTTTAATTTAGTTCAGTTTTGATTTAAGTTTTTAGTTTAATTTTCATAAATCCAATAATGTAGAGTGGTGTGCAAGAACATTTGCGTCAGTCGGGATTCGAACCGAGATCTCACTCTTTC